>CM040763.1:1125841-1205841 GCA_022829145.1 Albula goreensis | reverse complement strand
CACACAGTGATTATGATTTCTTATTACCTATTGAACAGTCAACAGACGGTGATGTGCACCAGGACATATACCATCAGAAGTTCAGTTCCTTTCAGCTTCTAATGCGCATAAACATCGGAAAGCTTCAGAAAGCTTAGATGGCCGTTTGCTCTCTCCTTCCTTTGTGAACATATGAGCCCCATAAAAAATGCATTAGCTCAGTCTGTCTCTGACAGATATAACTTCTCTGGGGTGGTCATGCCATTGCAGCTTCCAAATCCCAGGGAAGGCCAGGAGAGATGTCAGTGTGACTGTCTCAGAGCCCCAAAGTGTCCTTCTATAGTGGTATCCCCCCCAGATACAAATCCCAGACTAGCACAGCTTTGGCTTACTGAAAGTCAGGCTAGCACAGCCTTGGCTTACTGAAAGCCAGACTAGCACAGCCTTGGCTTACTGAAAGCCAGACTAGCACAGCCTTGGCTTACTGAAAGCCAGACTAGCACAGCCTTGACTTACTGAAAGTCAGGCTAGCACAGGCTTGGCTTACTGAAAGCGGGGCAGGACGACCCTCTATGTCTGCTCAATTGTTCATTCTGCTTGATTACTAAGCACAGTTTACACTTAAAACTCTCACTTTGTTCAGGAGAAGCTTAACTGTATGTACTGCTTAGAGTCCACCCTCGATGAACAAAGCAACAAGCATGCATGTTCATTTTAAGATAACTTTACTCAGCAAAGAAAAAGCACTTTGGTTTAGATTTCATAACCCTTTCCTCTGTTTATTTTAGAGAAAGATGCACCCCCCACTCTAGCTTATTGAACAGTTTTCATTAAACCGTTTGCATTTTTTAAAGAGACTTAATTACAGAGTAAACATGTTGTAATGTAACGCTTATACTCTCCTTTAAGATCATACACAGCTTTTAATACCAACATTTAAAAAAGTCGATTTTACATAGTTTCTTTATATGACGGCAAACTGGAAAATAATATGGCCATTTTCAGGTTACTCTTATGAGTATATTTTTCTACAGTTTTTTCCCTTGTGAAGTTGACATTTATCATTACCAATATGACTACTGTATCAGCATTATTATTATTCTCCATGTAAGTCAGTGTGGAAGGACTGTGATTTCTGACAATGTCCGTTTGATACCTCAGTAAATGTTTTTTTAGCATGTAACACATGACATTGCTGCGTAAGCTTCTTTAGGTCGTGGCGCTAAGGGCTAGCATAAAGCTAAAACACATGATGACCATAACGCAGACGCCGGCGAGGACCAGACGCGCAGCTCATCTGTTGCGCGTTTCTCCTGTCAGTCCTCCTCCTCTTGCTGCTGTGTCTGCATTCATTCGGCCTAAGCAGTGTCTGTATTAACTCAGCCTCAATACTGTCTGTACTCACTTAGCCTCAGTTGTGTCTACACTCACTCTGCCTCAGCTGTGTTCGTAACCACTCTGCCTCTATTGTTTCCGTCCCACTGGTGATTCTCACGCCAGGTCTTGGAGAGCCACAGTGTATGCTGGTTTTTGTTTTCTCTTGAAATTCCACAGCAAGTTCAGACCCAAGAGGCCAGCTGAGTTGAGCTAACTGTGTGAATCAGCTGTTTTAAATGGTCATTAAGCACTGAGTAACAACAATAACCAGCAGCTCTCTGTGGTTCCTCAGGACCCGGAGTGAGGACCAGTGGTTTGTGCTTACTCAGCCTCAGTTTGTACATGGGATCAGCCTCAGCCACAGTGCCTCTCGCGTCTGCTCAAGAGCCGGAGCAGCTAGTGCAGTCAGTGTGAGGGTCGGAATATGGTTAAGCATCAATATGAAATCGGCATGTTTACAGATTTGTACCATTTTTATCTCGTTTTTAGAAAAACACATTAGCCAAACCAGTCAGGAAATGGCCATATTTCAATGGTAGGCATAAATAATAACTATATTTTAAAATAATCAAATATTGCATGAGATGTACAGAAAGACGTTGCCTCAAAGGCGTATTTCAGCCCAGCGTGGACATTCAGGGCTCAGCAGCCTCTCTCGTCACCAGCCATCCTTCACAGAAACGCCAGGAGGTTTAACTGAGACCACCAGTCAAAACGACACACTGATAATAACTCAGTTTTAGTCATGTAATGTCTGCAAAATTAATTCACATTCTTTAAGGGAATGACCACGAGGGACAGAGCCTCACATTTTTCCTCGGGGTATATCCCGGGGTCTCCATTTTGTGTGAAATATACATTTTAAATCATTGAAAACGTTGCTCTGGCTGAGCTTCCCCTTGAACACAATACAGGATACAGCTGATAATTTAGTTCCTCAGTATCCTTTTCCTGATTCTTTCAATTTAAAAATATGGATTATGAATTACAGAAGTCCCAATACTTGTCGCTAGGTTCTTGCTTCTGCACTACATAATATTTCTTTGATTGTGTTATAATTGAGTTGGAACATATTTTTTTTATACTGACACTAAAAATCAATATATATATGTGTGTGTGAAATAAAAAATGTAAGCTCTGAAAGTGCAATGTAAATAGAATTACTATGAGCGAGAATATGTCCTTTTTTACCCTGAACTTTCCATGGCATGAAAGCGTTTCCATAACGTTCCCATAACGTTCCCATAACGTTCCCCAACTGCGTCAGCCTCCAGGGACATGATATGCTTTCTGAAGAGTTGGTCATCAGGCTGATCGTGCTCTCTCTGACGTTTATTTGGGAATGGGTTTAAAATTATATTTCATGCTTTTTCAGAAAATCAGTATCAGAAATTCTGTAGCAGGTTGCTGCACACTCTCATTCTTGCAGAGCATAATACTGTTGGTCTCCTGTGCTGTAACCATGGTGGCAGGGTGATGGTGCTTCATGAGACCAAAAATGGGTGGAGCTATCATAAGATGTCATTTAGCTCATCCAATTGTGCTCTAATGCAAGGATCAAAATGTTCTGATTGGTTAAAACAAGTCAACAATTTACAGTTCATATTAGGTCCACCCATAATTGGGATAAATGGAGCTTTGGTCCTCCTTCACTGCTGTAATCTCAGGTACAGAATCGATTAGCTGAGGGGGCTGTTCTGTGTGAAGATTTTATGTGATGAGGCTGTTCTAATTATTGCCTGATAACACTCACATGCCCTGTTGTGTATCATGTTGTTTAGGCCAAGTGTAATGTAATTTGGGTGGCCATTTTTTTTGTTCTGATGCTTCATTGAAATAATGCAAAAAAATACCCTTTACTGGACACATACTAACAAAAAAATCTAAAACAAATCACAGTCAATATGATGCAGCATATGGTTCTTTTATGAATATGTAAATAGAATCATGTGTTTGTTTTTTTGTTGTTGTTGTTGTTTTGTCATGTTTGCTTTAGGTATGGGTATTCCCCCATTGGACCTGTTTTTAGTAGTTCTGTTTTTTCTGAATTGTTCCCTGGTCAGTGCAGCTCAGTTCAGTGTTTTTCCAGTGGTGTAAACCTCCAGAGAATACATCCTTTTCATGCGTTTTCACAGACATCCACCCCTCAGTAATACCATATCTGGTGGATTCACCCTCCAGTTAATTGCACAGGGTGCAGCTGATGTGGTTTTGAAACCCAATGCCTTCACATTCTCCTGGTATATGCAGAGTCTGGCTAAGTGCATGGCATGATGGGAGATCCCATCATTATCAGGGACGCTCAGATCTCAAAGTGTCAGCCTTCTCCTCACATACAGTACTATAAGGGATTCAACACAGTTTGTGCCTTCAGAATTCAAGATGCAGTACGGTACAAGGTTATGTGTTTGACAAGCGTATATGTCCCACATTATTCAGGTATGATGGTCTATGCATTTACATTGAGGCAGAATATAAAGGCAACAGTTGAATGAATGGATGTCAGTGGAAAGGAATATGGATTGTTAAAAAAAAAAAAGTTTAATTTTTTTTTCAAACAGCCAATTGCAATCCCTCTTGACGTCACCCCAACTACTATTTATATCAAGTGGAAAGTCAGCATTAATACATTAATATCAACTCAGAAACAGACAACTTTTCAGTAATGATATGCAGTAACCATTATAGACAGGCAGGAGGTAGAGCATGCGTGTTAACTTCAGATTGAAATTGTATGTGTTGTTAAAAACACAGAAATGTCAGTACGATGAAAGGGTGATGATTTCAACTGAAAAATATTTTTACAGTCAACAGGACTGTGTGACCTCACCTTCCTCAGTTTAACTTCGATTCCAGTACTCAGACAGAATTAGTGAGGAGTTTGATACCTTCTTTTAGTCCAGTATGTGTAAGCTCAGTGGTGTATGATTGTATGATTGGCATGTTGCATGCTGGGTAATGGAGTCTGGCGTATGAAGCATACAGAAACCTCTGTGTCACTTTGATTGTAATAATATTGACTGGATAAAGCTTTGGCTGACCGGTCATCCCTCCTTCCTACTTCCAATCAACCACTTAATATGAAATCCAGAACATTAATAAATCATTGTTTTTTTCACTTTTTTCTTCTTTTTTTGTGTTTTAAAGTGAGATTGTATGGTGATGCCTTGTGTTTTAAGGGATTTTAAAGATGTATCAGGGAAAATTGTGTCTTCCTCAGTGTATACTAGCTCAGGACGCCGTTTGGTACTGTTGACCTTCGTTTCTGGTTTATGTTTTCAATTTTAAGCAGCCCGCCACCACAGCACACAAACACACACATACGCATGCTCACACACAGATGTTGATCAAATACAAACTGAATACCTGCACTTTATTTAAATCAGAAATTAATTCTAATTCCTAATATAAAGAAAAACAATGTGTTCTGTGGGGCAGAAGCGATAGGACATAGCTAACTTCTTTTCTGTTTTTTATTTTTTCTCTCCCAGTTTTGGGAGATTATGCAGTGGGGTTTCTAGCTAGCATCTGGAGAGAGGATTGGCCAGACCAGTCTGGCTAAGGTGGATTTGTTTTAATCTATAATTGTGGGCTAGTAACAATACTGTAAATGGTTGATAAATGTATATTTAGTCATTTAAACAACACATGATTTGACATTAATGGATTTTAAATAAAACTTTTGGAATTCTGCCTTGTCTGTATATTTTTTTTCCTGTTATCTGTTTTCTGTGTTCCACACGTCACACAGACTGACACATGTAGATACAATAAGGATTACTGTGATAAAAATAGATCAATAAACCAAGTCAGCCCCTCTGCAGAAACATCAAGAACTGGGCCCTGCAAAAGACAGAAGCTCCATCCCCATCACTCCAAGCTACATCCCCATCTCCCGTGATGATATCAGTACAACTGTTTAATTATTCCATTGATCTTTTGTTGTTTTAAAATCTAAAATCAAAAAACACAGTCCTGATAGTACTAGAGACGGGGTTCTGCAATCCCATGAGGTAGTGCTGCTGGGTGATGTACCTAAAATATAGATACCATGCATCGCCATTAATGGTTTTATCCCTGATAACCAAAGTTAAATTCAGATTTCCCATCTCTGTAAAAGCAAAGACTCCATGTATCAACAGGGCCGTGATGTATTGGAATCACAGTCAAATTCTAAACATAAAAACAGCTCTGTTAAATAATGGTGATATCTTGAAAAAAATAGTTATACCAAAAATAGTAACATCTTTACTCTAGAAATCAGCACTCAATACCTGCATCATGAGTATGCGTATCTACCATTCGAAGATATGCTCATGTTGCACATTTTGTCTCACGTCTTTAGTACTGACGAAAAACAGGTTTTGTAACCAATGAAACGCGCTCGTAAAGTTTGGCCGGTTAGACATGCCGTAGTTAACCGGAAGAGAAACAGCGTCATTTTTGAAAAATAATTCTGAACAGGAAAAGGATACACCGAACCTAGTTCGTTTGTGTTTTTAATCACCTTCATTGAATTAATGAACATTTAGTCACCAGTTTTATTAAGTTGTTCATCTGTATTTCTGATCTGTAGATGAATAAACAGACGAGCGTGGATGCATTATGGATTTTGTCAGCACGGAAGGGACCCCGCGTGGATTGTTTACATGCGAGTTTTGTGAATTATCAACCCCATACTCCTACTACGGACAAAAACCACCCAACACCAGGGGTATCGTGTGAGTACAACATACAAAAGTACACTTTGTGACAGCGTTAGCTTTATAATATGTTCCTATTTAGACTCAAATTGTTTGTGATTGCTAAATATATACAACTTTTATTGCAGGCCGCGGTCAGTCAAGCCTCCTAATTTCGTGAAGTACTGTGAATCTTGCATCTGTTATAATTGTGACTTAGCTATCATGCCAACAAACTTTCATAAAGTATCCTCGGTTTAAGAAGTTAAGTTAAACTTTCGAATGGTCAGGCTGTGAATGAATGCAACGACCACATGATCTGTGGTGAGTGTTTGGGGGGTTGGGTGGTTCAAACGTGCAGCGTGTCTCTCTATCCATGATTCCACAGTTTCTACCTTGGGTTCTGGGCTGCCGTGTGGATTGTAGTTTGCTCTGATAAGTCAAGCACTTAAATATATCTCTTGAACAGTCTCCTGGAGGAGTGTTTTGTGATGAAAGATCCGTTCAGTCCAGAGAAGGAGAAGTTCCTCATTCTGGGGTCAACCTGCAGCCTGTGCCACAAGACCGTCTGCATAGGGCCGGTATGGGTAAACATCTTAGCATTATTATCTCCTTTCTTAGCTCTTCCTGTGTTGCATTCAGCCATCAGAGCTGTGTCATTTTTTGCATCTGGAATTTTTTCTGATTTTAGGGTGAAAACAAAAATAAGCGGATCTTTCGATGTTACAGTACTTTGCATTACTCATTTAGTCGATACACCGATCCAGAATGACTACAAATGCAGGAGAAGTGCATTTGCCTGGCCAGGCCACTCCCAGACCAGCAAATATATGTATATAAAACCTCACTACACAAAGAAAATGAGAGGATGTTACTTTTGCAGCTAGGCTTGTGAACTCCTACATTACTGTACTCTTGCCTCCGTTTTATGAGAATATCTGAGTAAAATCACAAAGTTTGCTTGTTGTGGTCCCTGTGATCTCAGGTTTCCAAAAGTTTTGATTTGCTGTTTGTTTTTTGTTTGTTTTTTTGTTCTCAGGACTGCAGTCTGTTCTACACAAAGCGCTTCTGCCTGCGCTGTGTGAAGGAGCACCTGGACCAGTTTCCCCAGCAGATACAGACTGAGCTGTTGAAGAAGAAGCCAGCACAGACCACAGGCTCTGCCTCCTCCTGAGCGGCACAGAACACAGGCTCCGCCTCCTCCTGAGCGGCACAGAACACAGGCTCCGCCTCCTCCTGAGCGGCACAGACCACAGGCTCCGCCTCCTCCTGAACGGCACAGACCACAGGCTCCGCCTCCTCCTGAACGGCACAGACCACAGGCTCCGCCTCCTCCTGAGCAGCACAGACCACAGGCTCCGCCTCCTCCTGAGCGGCACAGACCACAGGCTCCGCCTCCTCCTGAGCGGCACAGACCACAGGCTCCGCCTCCTCCTGAGTGGCACAGACCACAGGCTCCGCCTCCTCCTGAACGGCACAGACCACAGGCTCCGCCTCCTCCTGAACGGCACAGACCACAGGCTCCGCCTCCTCCTGAACGGCACAGACCACAGGCTCCGCCTCCTCCTGACCCCAGCTCTCTCACAGGGATGGACAGTGCAGAGAGAGGAGCTTCTGTCCCAGATTCAGTCTCTGTCAGTCATCTGGAACACATTCACCGAGGGCTTGCCATCATTTTCCTGCAAGGTTAATTGGTTGATATCTGAGGGTGGGGTTGTCTTTCAGCTCATAGTTTTGATGTCATATTTATAAGAGAGGGACAAATAAGTTTTATTTCTCCTCAAATAAACTTCCTGAATGTAAATACCACACAAACCAACAGTCTATGAGTGAGTTTGTGTTGATAATGAATGGATTTGAAACAGACATACTTGCGGGACAGCACTGTTGCAGGTAAACCATAATGTGTGTGATATGCGGTGTCTCTACTGGAGAAGTCAGTCCGGCACTCCTAAATAATTTAAAATGTATTCCTTTGTGGGTGCCATTTCAAGACAGACAAATCTTCAGGCCAAAATAACATATTTACATTCCCCTTTACTGCTGTACCCATGAATGCTAAATTGTAATTACCTGTGTGTGGCAAATCAGGCAGATTGAAAGAACTGCGTTGCTCCCTGTGGAGTCTTTTGCCATGCAGATGCTACCAGCTGGTCTACAGGATGGCTCAGCGGAGTAGCCTTGTGCACTCTGCTTACTGCAGTGCTTACAGCTGTTTACTGCTCTCTTGGCCAAATGATTCATTGTTACAGTTTGCAGTTCAGATGAGATGCTAGAAAATTGTTATCACTGTAGTTGGCCCACAGTATAGGGCATTACAAAACATATTAAGCTCAGTCATATTTAGCTTCTGGTTTACATAGTTTGAGTGAAATCGTGTTTTACTGGAATGATCCATATTAGACATTTCAGGAAAGAACACGAAAGCCATGTGAGAAATGTGAACCCTTAACACCCAAATGTATAAGTATTCAGATATTTTATTCATGTTTAGATTATACACTGACCTCCATGCACTGTCTTTCCAGACCTTATGCCGTTTTGGGTGACAGCAATAAGTGTACCTAATGTTGTTTTACAGCCCTTATCATGGAGCGCCCCCTGCTGGCCATTAGCTGTGAGCACACATGCGGATCTGTGAACAAATAAGAACGCACGATTGGCAAAAACAATATCAAAGCACATTGCAGCTTCTGGAGACATAGGAGTTCAGTTACTATATGGACTGTTATTACCAGTTTCATACAATTTCGTGAAAAGAAAGTGATTCGCAGTTCTGTTAAAGACTGTTTCAACAGATGGCGCCATTTCCCCTTGCCTTCGGTGACATAATCCCTGAACAAAACGCCCACTTCCTGGGTCATCCAGTCAAACATGGCGGCGCCTATAGTGAAGGGGTGGCGGTGTGCATGGAGGTACAGACAGGGAATTCTACTGAAAAAGAAGCAGCGGTGTTTTCGCTTTAGGGTGGAATCACTCTCCGCCGGCAGCAGTGGAGCCGGGCTTCTCTCATCGCTCAACAAGCGAGGTGTGATAAAGGACGCCTTCCCAGAGAGCGCAGCTCAGTGTCAGCT
The DNA here is from genome assembly GCA_022829145.1 of Albula goreensis. Taxonomy (NCBI): domain Eukaryota; kingdom Metazoa; phylum Chordata; class Actinopteri; order Albuliformes; family Albulidae; genus Albula; species Albula goreensis. Next base: position 1,196,729 of record CM040763.1, on the reverse strand, counting down.
TCCCGAGCTGCTGCAGCGCGCGCCGCAGACCGTGTACTGCGGGTTCGACCCCACCGCTGACAGCCTGCACGCGGGGAACCTGCTTGCCGTCATCGCGTTGCTGCACTTCCGAAACGCTGGGCACAACGTGATTGCACTAATCGGTGGAGCTACTGCCCTGATAGGGGACCCCAGCGGGAAGACCACGGAACGGGAGAAGCTGTCCGGCGACGTGGTAGAGGACAACACGAGGGGCATCAGAGAAACGTTGCAGCGGATATTCGCCAACCACGAACTTTTCTACTCCTGCGGTGGCCAAGGGCTCGGAACGGTAACCGTGTTGAACAATGCCAGCTGGTACAGAGGTTGGAATGTCGTTTCGTTCTTGTCCGATGTCGGTAGGCACTTCCGGATGAGCACGCTGTTAAGTAGACACAGCGTGCAGTCGCGTCTGAGGAGCCCCGAGGGAATGAGTATGACCGAGTTCTCCTACCAGCTCTTCCAAGCCTTCGACTTCTACCACCTCAACCAGCACCACGACTGCAGGATACAGCTCGGAGGAACCGACCAACTGGGCAACCTGATGTCTGGACACGAGTTTATCCACAAGTAATGTCCACCCTGTCTAATAAGGTGCATGGCGTGTAGCAAATAACTAGTTTAGTTTGGAAATGGTAGTATAAGCCAAGTGTATGATTAATGCCCCCCATGTATTAAAAATGACAGATTTTTTTGGCCCTAAAAGTCTGTCAGTGGCAGAGGGCTTGGATATGTCATAAGCACACACACTATGATCTTTCATGAGTGTTGACAGCCGAAAGGAGGGAATTAAAGTGAATACTCAGATCTTTTGCCAACTGAAAAACAAAACATGCTGTATCATACGGATGTTTTAGACAAAAAATGGCTTTAATCACACAAATCATCATCATGATAAATACAGTAACTTGTTATATGCTTTGGAATAGGAATTATGGTTAGAAGGAGAACCAGCATACACAGGGGTGCCCCAGGGCCTAGTTTGGGACCCCCCTGTCAAAATGTAAAAGGTATAGATTTGCTTACTGTGTGTGTGCTGCTGTTTATACTCATTCTCATGCTATCGTGTGTCAGAGTCACAGGTGAGCAGGTGTACGGCCTCACCGTTCCGCTGGTCACCACCTCCATGGGGGACAAACTGGGGAAGACTGCCGGCAACGCAGTGTGGCTGAACCGGGACAGAACCTCTCCGTTTGAGCTTTACCAGTACTTCCTGCGGCAGCCGGACTCAGCTGTGGAAAGGCAGGTCTCCTGCCGACTTTGTTACTTTAGAGACACCCTCAGAACGGCGAGCACCGCTAAACTTTCTGCACATTTTCTACACTTGGCCTACCTGGGAATGGAACCTGCAAAGTTAAAAATAGAAGCAGCTCTCCAATAATTATACTGAACTGCTACCCTGCACCTGAATTCCTACAATTTACTGACAATTTTAAAACTAATTTCATTTTTTTAAAACAACTTTCAGGTCAAAACTCTTCTCCTATATGTAATAGCATGTTGTTGTTTGTAATGTTTCATTGGAAATTCCTTTAAATTGTTCCCACCATTGGTGGAGTTAGAGTGTGAATACTTATTCATTCACGTTCTCCCCCCATGACACCTGTCTCTCCCTGGCTGCAGGTACCTGAAGCTGTTCACCTTCCTCCCTTTGGCGGAGGTGGATCAGGTGATGGACCTGCAGAGAGAGGATCCTGGGAAGCGTCCGGCACAGAAACGGCTGGCAGCTGAGGTCACCAAACTCGTGCACGGCAAGGAGGGCCTGGAGAGTGCCAAAAGGCAAGGGCTTTATCCCTGCTGAGAGCTGGCTGGGTTCTGTGTGTTACTGGAGCTGGCTGGGTTCTGTGTGTTACTGGAGCTGGCTGGGTTCTGTGTGTTACTGGAGCTGGCTGGGTTCTGTGTGTTACTGGAGGTGACTGGGTTCTGTGTGTTACTGGAGCTGACTGGGTTCTGTGTGTTACTAGAGCTAACTGGGTTCTGTGTGTTACTAGAGCTGACTTTGTTAATTTTGGTATTTATGTAGTGCTTGACTCTCAACACTGTCATTATATGTACATGTGTGTGCGTGCTCACATACGCGTGCATGTGTTTATGTGTGTTTGTGTGCCTGTGTGTGTGTGTGTGTGTGTGTGTGTGTGTGTGTGTTTGTGTGTTTGTGTGTTTGTGTGTGTGTTTAGTGTGTTTGTGTGCCTGTGTGCGTGTGTGTGTGTGAGTGTGTGCGCCTGTAACTGTGTGTGTGTCTGTGTGCAGGTGCACCAGTGCACTGTTCCAGGGCAGTGTGCAGGCGCTGGAGCAGATGAGCGACTCGGAGCTCCAGGAGCTGTTCAGAGAGGCTCCCTTCAGTGAGTTGCTGCTGGAGCCGGGCACCACCGTGCTGGAGGCCTGCAGGAGAGTGCAGGCCGTGCCCGAGGGCGCCCGCGGGTGGGTGCTGCGTCCGTCACTCACACACCTACCGCTGCACCAACACAGCTCACATTCATATGAACACACACACATACACTGCCTTGTCCAATATGTGTGCGTATCTGATCATGTGTGATTATGTAATGTTTTTCTGTGGCCTTGTCTGTGTGTTAATTGGCATTGGTGTATTCAGCTAACAAGCTCATTTAGTCAGTGTAATCGGTAGAAAGTAAACCTGTAAAAAAACGTACCTTCCAGGACTGGTATCTCTGTGTATGTGTGTTTGTATCACCACATATACACTGGGGGGCGTGTGCGTGCGTGCGTGCGTGCGTGCGCGTGTGCATGTGTGTGTGTGCGTGTGAGTGAACATATGTGTTGCTGTACACTCAGGGAGATGTTTGCTGTGCTCCAGGTACCGGATGATAACTGACGGCGGTGTGTTGATGAACCACAGCAAGGTGACGAACCCGGAGCAGGTTCTGGTGCCGGGACTGCACATCCTGCGAAACAGCCTGACCCTCCTGCGCGTGGGGAAGAAGAACTTCTATGTGCTGAAGTGGCTGAACCTCTGACCCCAGACTGACCTGCTCTAGGCGGGCTCTCCCTCAGACCTGGGGCCGGGTGAGGCCTGTTTAACCACAGGTATGGGGGCTCACTACAGGAGGACAGTCTGACATGGTCTCTCACCAAGGACTTACAGCAGGGGTGGGGACCCTGATCCCAGAGTGAACGATCCGTGTCTGGTTTTCACACAAACCCATTTCACCCGTCCAGATGCCTTTTAACTCATGCATCACATCCTGCAGTTTGGAAACGGTCATGCACCAGATCGACATGCCAGGTAATGTATGAGTGTTTTGGCTGTAGAGGGCGGTTTTGGGTTGTGACGTACGTTCTTGTATTTGTTATGGATATGGCACTACTGTCCCCTTTGTGAAATTGCTGAGCTAAAGACGGAGTGATACTTTTTCAACCAGTTCGGTGAACTACAACATCACCACTCTGCTTCTGTGACTATTTCTTTGAGTAAAATCAGAAAGACTTCAGCTGGAGTGGGCTTTACCACAGCTGTGGTGTGATTCACAGAGATTAGACGACAGAAAAACATTTCATACACAGACACTCCTCAGCTCTTATTCACAGTTTACCAATTAGTGACGCTGAGGTGGCAGATAAAGTAAAGGATCGGGGTAAGAGTGAGCAGAAGTTTGTGTGAAATGCAGAGATGGACACAGCCCCAGATGGGATTCTCCGCCCCTGACTGAGATGTGTTTATGATCACATGTATTTATTTTTATTTTATTTTTTGCTGCATGCAGAGAGCGTGTGAATGGGTGTATTGCATACATCCATGATACTCATTAAATGAACATTAAATTTAAACAGCCATTTGTTTGGTTTCTGTTTGGGGTGCTACACAAGGACTGATGAGATTCAGCACTTCATGCTGAATGGGGAGGAAATACAAAAGGGTTACAAAGGGTTTTTCTTTGCCTTAAACAATGTAACAAACCTGAGTCTGAAAAATGTTCTGAGATTGAGCAGTGTGCATTCTCTGCTGCCTGTGTCTCCGGACCAGGAGTCTGCAGATCCTGGGAAGGTGTGCTGGGGTCAGCACAGATTTTTTTAACTCAGCACTTAATCAATCAATAAAAGCTGTTGGTTACGCAGGTACCTCACCTTACCAGGTGTGCTGGGACTGCAGTGGTTGTGCATAACCCGTAGCTGTGGTCCAGCTCTTTAAAATTGCAGTACTTTAATTCCACCACGAGAGGGCAGTGACAGTCTGCCTTTACATTGTCTTGGAAAAGAGCAGTGTTGTGTTGTAGTATATAGCCAGAAATGAGTGGGAACCTCAGATAATGCAACTGAAAACTTCTAATATAAAGCTTCAACAAGTAGTAGAATCTGTGAGTTGCTTGGGGCATGTGTGAATGATAGTAATAATAAATTAAATGTTTTATCTTTTTATCATTTTAACTGAAGGATAAAAATGGCCAGACTTGGGTAGAATTTAAATATTCTGTGTACACAGGCAGGGTTTTATTGACTGTGGTTATTTTTAATTTGAGGTTGAAATTATCAAAGTCCTTTATGGAAACTCTAACACTCGCTCTAGAATGCTAACTCTGGATGTGGACAGACTGCTGATCTCGGATCAGTTCAACCTATTAGCTCATAATGGGTAATGTTTTGGTTATGGACCAGGTGCAACTGATCCTGGAGCAAAACAATAAGGAACACAAAGTACAATGCATAGTTTTTATGTTATTCTATCATGTTTTATATATGAACATTACATATATGCCTAGATGAAACATATGTATATGTATGTGCAGATACATGTGTATATATGTACATGTAAATATTGGTGTGTATATATGTGTGTAATATACAAAATCATGCGCATACTGTGAATAGTTAAATGCAAGTCTATAGCTGCTGCACATTAGGCATTGAGACATGTTTCTGAAATATGATTAAATTATCCTTTTAACAAGCAAACCAACACATGGTTGGCTGAATGTATTTGCTTTTCAGTCAAAACCGACTTTACACCACAGCATCATTTTCTTTCAGTTAGTTATATTTCATTAGAGACAAGCAAGCGTGTCCTGTGGAGTGTGATTTCTTTTTCCTTCCTTCTAAAATGCATCAGCATTTGCCCTGAAAGATTAACATGCTCTTCTGATTGGATGGTATCCGTCCCTGAAGAGAATAAGTGGGCCTGATTTGATTTATATCCTGGATCTTTTATGAATAATTAATCCATTTGGATTGTTTTTAGCCTTTTTGAATTTAAGGATCAAGATCTCAGATGGTGAATTTTACATGTGAAAATTATGTTTTTGGAAGCCCCTGCATCATATGTGTTTGTGGGAGGTGTGTTTTGGTAAAGCCATCTCTGTGAATAATTACTTTGAATGTTTTTGGCCTTTTTTAAATTCCATGAATCGAGGTTCAGGTCATGATTTTTGCAGCCAGATTAACCCAGTGCTTTACTGCTTTTCCAGGCAAAGGTTCCATTCTACAGATGTTCCACAATGCTGCCTGTGAAGACAATTCCCCTTCTCTACACAAACGTGAGAGTCTGTGCATTCTGTAGCTGGTAGCATGGCCTTGTAACAGAATGGGCATGTCTCCCAGTGCAGAGAAATGCAAAGCAGGAGAAGTTTTCCTAATAGATTTCATAAAGGGACTAGTTTTTCTCTGCAGCTCTCTGCTGACATGTCTCTCCAAACCGAGGGGAGGGAAGCGGTGTGGAGCAGGCTGTAAAGGCTGGTAAAATTCGGGGCATATGAGACGAGAATGGCGAAGAGAAGCGCGCTGCCCCGAACAGTTATGACAGCAAGGTTGCAGAAGAGAACACAGCTAACAGAACACCCATTGTCTCTCTCTCTCTCTGAAATATGCAAAGCTACGGAGGTTAGCACTGCCACAGCACCGCAGGAAAAGCGACACTATTTACTTTTTCTCTGAATGACCTCATCTCACATATCGGACCATATTTCAGCTTTGTAACCTCAGGAGGTTTGAAATAAACACTGAGGTCACTTAAAAAAAAAAAAAAAAAAAAAAACAGGCACAGATTGGTAATTATGCTGAAGGACTACTGGTACATTTGCAACACATAATGTCCAGATTTTCAGTACATGAGGGAATAAGACTCCAATGACAAACTAATCAGTTTTATCATAATTTAAAATAAATTGAATGAATTGTACACACCATACTATATTTTTTGTTAGTTGGCCTGCTTTCTATAATTTATTTTGTAATAATTACAAAAATACTTCCAGCAATATGTGCTGGTGTAAACTGCTGAAGTGCAGAATATTTGAGACCATCACCAGCTCAGCACATACAAGGCTTAAGTGCAATATCTATATTCAACACATTAAAACTTATGAGTTAAATAAACATAGATACTTCAATTATACAAGTGGTTGAATTTAAGTATCTAATTATCTAAAAAAATATTCTTGACCAGTTACACCAGTGATGCACATAGACACAATATGTTTTATTTATGGTTTAGGTTTATGATAATACAGGTAGTTAGGAGCTGGTTTAAGAAAGAAAAAAAAACACAATTTAAAGAATTACATGCTGTTAATTTCATTAAATACTTTCAGGCCTCCTGGTTTTGTACAATAAATAATGCCATTTCTCAACATATTCACACTTCATTTGGTTTCTTTCGACCATACTCTTAACCTTTGACCTGGGGGTTTTTCCCCCCCCTCACAAAATGCAGTTTCTACTCCTGAAGGTTCAACTTGACAATAATTTACCGGCGGCTGTTAAATTCCTTCGTACAAATTTTCAGCTTGTTATTCACTTGATATCGACAACCGTTTGTGTGTCAGTACCTTCGGGTCTTTCAGTGTTTTTCCCCGAATATGTAATTCGGTACTTTGCTCCCTTGGAGCAACAAGCGGGTGTTTAAAAGTTGTTGTCTTTTAAACATCAATAAATTGTTATTGTAAAACGCTGCGGAGTAATTGAATATGATTGAGGTTGTGAGTGCGGTGGCGCTGTGAGTGCGGTGGCGCTGTGCCCATGTCCTGTCCGGTCCTGTCCTGTCCTGTCCTGCGCCTTGTTTACGCCGCTCTCGTAGTGTACTACGCTCGCTGTATCTCTGATAGGAGAGTGACTGCGCTGCACATAAACAAAACACTTAGATCATGACAAGGTCGCTGCGACACAGCCCTTATTTTCAAAAGTCACATTACGAATTAAGGTGGAATGGGAACATCAAAACCTTAAAGGGGACGATTACGGATAAAAATAACATTCAGGGAAATGTATCATAACAATGCTTCAGATGAAACAAATTATACAAACAGCTATATCTTTCTTATGTCAAAGTAGCGATCATTTTACAAGGAGATGTATATAAATATATATTTAACTGCATGAGATGAGTATACAAACAATGTGCAATATTTTGAAAAATGGCAAAAATCTTTTTGAGTGTTATTCTTCTTTTCTCAAATTAGTACGAACTTTTGAAACACGTTTGTTTTTTTTTCTTTCTTTTTTTTGCAGTTAACATGGAGGGCGTAAGTATCTTTTGGAGGGTTTAAATATCCATGTTCACCTTAAGGAACGTGGGCGGCTCCGTTCTGTTTAACCAATGAGTGTCCTTCCCTGTTTAAATAGCTTTCGGTGTCAATCATTTTTTTTCCTCTCTCAGCCTCCCTTCAATCGCCATATTGGGTTCTGAAAGGGCTTGTCTGTTTTTTTCTTCTCTCTTACTACAAGACGAAATTGACAGGAGTGGCTTTCGCAAGTGCACTTTGTTTTGATGATCTGTGGAGATTGCTTTTACTCGCATTGCCGTATTGGCCGTTTGCATTGTTACAAATCAGTCTTTTACGCATGGCATGCCTGCCTTTGCGTGTATCGTAGTCACTTTTTTTCGCCTGTTTCGGATCGCATTAAGTAGAAGGGGGGGAATAAACGCATTTTGAATCGTTTGTTTTTTGGGTTGTTCTTTTTTCGCATACGGAAAATGTCAAATGTTCGTCTATCAAATGGGAGTCCGACTTTGGAGAGGATGGACGCCAGGCTTTCGGATCACCCTAAGCCCTCCGCTTGCAGAAATCTTTTCGGGACGGTGGATCGCGAAGAGTTAAAGAAGGATTTAAAGGGACACTTGCAAGGGATGGAAGAGGCGTCCTCCGCGAAGTGGAATTTTGATTTTTCAAATCACAAGCCGCTCCCGAACGGCAGATACGAGTGGGAAATAGTGGAGAGCAAAGATGTACCCGACTTCTACAACAGACCGCAGCGGGCACCGAAGGACGTTTGCCTTTCTGGGAATAACAACATGGATTTTAATGGGAATCATAATTGTCTGACGGCGTCTCCTTGTCAGGAGGGCGTTGGGGACAGATTTTCTGACGAGAAAACCGACAAGTCAGACAGTCCTATGGATTGTAAAGACCAGTGCAGCGGACAGAGGAAAAGACCAGCCAGTCATGGTACATTATTCATTTTGAGCAAAAAATCCCTGTAGTAGAGGTTGTTTCACGTTAAGTATGGTTCTGCAGTCAAGTAAACCTTGCCCAATCGTATGGCTGTCAACTGGCTCATTAATTGTAGTAGCAGAGTTAAGTTATTTTGTGTAATGTAGCAGACTACCAAGAGAGTTTATTCCCGTCATGTAACTTAATTTCAGTCAGTCCCCCACTCAAGTGTCAATCGGTTCTTATAGACTAGATACATGTCGCTAATGTGTTGCCAGCATTTGAAAGAAGCGTGGCGTAGCGAGGTGAATTTGCATTTAGCTAGCCTACCGTATTGGACTGAAGTTGCCGCGACTGTTGCTTCTTGTAAAATTAATGTAATATTACGCTTAATGGGAAAAGCATTTCACTATAATGTATACAAAGTTTTGGTATTGCGGTGTGCTTTATCTTAGCCTGGGTACACATATATTTTTTTTTTGTAATCAATATGGTACTAATCCGTCGCCTGCATTATTGTGCGGCGACTTAATGCAGGCTAACCTTATGTTTTAAGTAACCAATTTACTCAGAAATTTTAAATGTTTTCTTTTCTGTATCAGATTCCTCGTCTCAAAATAAGCGGTCTCACACCACTTCGGATGAAGTAGCTCGTACCCCAGTTTCGGCACGTTCGGTAGAACACACACCCAGGAAAACAAGTCCCAAGACACAAACGTGAACCTTGTAAAAGGTAAGATCGCTTCCCTTTGTGAACAAAGACTATTGATATCTTTGGGTGATGTGACTCTTTACTTATTACTCGGTTGTGCGTGCAGCGAAACCTCCATCTGACCATCGCCGGGTTACTTCTATCAAGCTGTCAAGCACGGGCTATTGTAACATACCTAGCGATGGATATATTTTCGACTCAGTTCTGTTGTTAATTAGCTAGACTATTTCTGTTGCTCGTTCAGCACGTCTAGAAACTGTAGATAAATTGCTCAAATCCATGTAATGGTACTGCAATCTCGAGTGATCATAAGTACTTGAAAGTGTGAAGCATGTAAACGGCTCCTTATAAAACAAGCTTCAACTAACTTGCTTGCAACGGATTCTTAGCATAAACAAGACAATGGTTGTGATGAGGTTTTATGAAACAGACGGTACAAATGATGGTGTTCCATGTCTTAGATGTTGTCTTTGTTGGGGAAGACTGAACGTTTAATCAAGTGTTCCCTGATTTGTGAAGTGTAAACAGTACAAGGGGACTGCGTAGAAAGATTCCTGTGATATGTGTGCCACCATTAACATTAAGTTGTTGTACAGGAGTAGGGCAGGTTATATTTCTGTGAAAACAAAGATTTGAACGTAATTCACAACCGGATGGTTTTTATGGCTTCGATAAAGTAAAATAATGGATCGGTAAACTTCAGCAATACTGTACGCGCAGAGATGTATAAAAACCAGACTGACTTCAGAGATACACAACTGCAGTTACTAATACTAGTACTACTACTATTACTACGCAAGATTGTGTTTCCTACTAACTGTAAACAAGATTAGCCCACTATACTACAATATTGTAACACGTCAGCAACTAGCACTTTCAGCGGTGGAAAAAGCTCATTTTTACAGTTCCAGTTCGTGTTCCAAAATCCCATAGTGATAAAACTGCATGCCATTTGCTTTCCTTTGAGAATAAACCCTGCGCATCGTGAAGATATACCTGTAGCGTTTATGCCTCAGAGAAAAGCAAGCTTTGTGTAAATATACTTTTATTGATATATATATTTTGTTTTGTATTAAATTGTGGCATAACTGAATGGTAATGTTTTCTGTGGCAGATATAAAACCTATTCTCACTCATTTCAAAGGGTGTGATGCATGTTGACATATTGTGTAATCTGACTGGTGCCTTACATTAGTTGTTGCTAGTATTGTCAGAATTGCCTCAGTGTCATAATTCATACTTCATTGATATTGAGAGGAATGTGAACCTGTATTAAGACTTTCTATCCTGCCTTTCTTGACTTATTCTGCAGAGTTGGAGATGTAATTCCCCTTTCCAGCGAACTCCTCAGTGCCTTTGCTGAAGTACAGAGGAAGTACATCGAAAAGAAAATCGAAAAATACATATGGCCTATCCTGGGGATAGGGATGCTGTGGACGCACTGAGTATAAACACTAAAGTTATGGCACTCAATTTAATAAAGAATGAATATATAAATATATATAACTGCCTCTAAAGCAGTACATGTAGCAGTGTGCAATTAGGGTTTTCCTTTTGTGCTCATTTTTTACTACCTGTGTATATAGTTCTTCCTCATATGTAGCACATAAAAAAAATTAAGATAAAAAAATTACCTTTTATATAAACCGGTGTGAATTTGATTTGACTTGAAGAATTGCATATAGTTTTCTAAATGTTTCTAAAATGCTGTCGTTTTTTGAAGGTGATGTGTCATATTTTTTTTTTTTTTTTTGTGGCAATTTGCATTAAGAATTCTTTGCAAATTTGCTAATCAGGGTTTGGAATGTCCCCGGTCATTGCATATTCACTTGTTCACTTTTTTGTCTCTTTACTGTGTTCAAGCGAAGTGCTGTGCTTTTTCCCCCCACTTAAAGCAGCTCATGTCATAATGTCACTCAAAGTTTGGATTTCCTCAAAGTCCAACAAATTACATAAGCCCCAAAAAACAAATTAAAACAAAAAACACCAAATAAAGATAATTATAATAAATGGTTATTTGGTAAAGGAACAGAACCTGCCATGACGAATACTGGTAGAAGGTAAATTGGCCTTACACTGTAACCAGAGAGGCTTCTACTACACACACACACACACACACACACACACACCCCGCCGAAGTCTCTCCTCGTTTTCCCATTTTCACCTGATTGGAACAGCTGATATACCTTATTTACCTGGGGGGAGGTACAGTTTGAAGTATTGAGGAGTTTGGTAATTGAAGTAAATTCATGAGGTCAAAATCCACAGAATTCACAGTATTACCTGTACACCAGCCACTGGCTAAATATACCGAAGTGTCCTACTCTTTATTTATATATATCTATATTTTTTGTTTTTGTAATAATACATTTAGACATTTTTTTTTGATTTAAGTGAAATGTCCTACTGATTCAATAAATTGTCATATCAGATTTTATCATGTATGAGAATAATATTTTTCCCTTCAGTCTGTCTGGTAGAACAGCACAATAGGAGAGGGGGATAAGAGCTGTCTGTCATAACTCTGAGCGTTCCATAAGGCCTGTATGAATCCAGAACACCGTCATACAGCACAAACCTGCTGGCACCATCTCCGCCAGAAAAGGAATATTCTTCATGTTTGAAAAAGCAAGTCACACTGCCTGTGTCTTTGTTTAAAACTTTGAAGTGTACCTGTGTACATAACTTTGTAAAAACACTGAGAAATTATACTAACTTATTTATGTCAAGCTTTTTTTATTTAGATAAATGGGTTTTGTTTGGTTATCCAAAGTGTCATCTGTGCATTTTTGTAAGCTTTTTTTTTGTAGTCTCTCAAGGTTTTTTTTTTTTTTTTTTTTTTAAACAAATCATGTAAGGTTGCAAACTGAGCCTGGTAAATGTTTGACTTGTGCATTTTGTAATGTGTGTTAAAAAAAAAAAAACTGTTGCAATCAATTAAAACAAAAGGATGAAATTGAATAATCAGATCACAGGTTCCTATTTACAGTGATTGACATCTACATACATAAGTATTTTCCATTACAATTCATATTTCAATAAGCTCGACATGCACATTTCCATAACATTCTGTACCACCGCAGTAATGACAGCTGAAGACCTGTGCATTAAATTAAAATCATGTGGCTACATCAATATTACTGTTTTCCACCGGATCTTAATTATTTATTATCTAAGTATATACTTGTAATATGAGAGAAAGCGAAAGGGGCAACATGGGAATTTCAGACACAGATTTTGTTTAGTAGAAAGAAAATGATGCAAGACTTACACACAGCAGTGCGTGGAGTTACACTTATAACTGTGCCAGGACCTGCCTCCTCACCTCGCATTTCTGCCGCGCAAAGGGGAATAACTGACAATATTTTATTGTTCATAAGGCTTTAATGACACATTCATACAGCAACTACACGTCATTTACAAGGGAGTGTCAGAGGGCTGTATTGTTAGTGCCCTCCAAATGTCTCGGTCGAGCAGAACTCATACACGGATAGAGATGACGCCAAATGAAGAAATTTATGGACATATGGAAATTCAAACGAAAACACCAACACAACAAATTGACATTCCTGTACGTAACATACGAGATGGAACTGGAATAAAGTTCAGTTTAACTAAATATAGATGATAGATTAACATTACAGAAACGTCACTGACAACAGTAAAATATTTCATTTTCCTTGCGAGTTTGAGAAGCCTTAAACAGCTTACCGTGTTCTCTCTACAGGGTTAATTGTGCAAATAGGATTTTGCAACACGCGACGTGCAGCATTTTATTCAAACTATTTCACAGATTACACGTAGTAAAAGAAAAGGCAGATTGGCTTGATACGATGTTGTATTGTGATTTATACAGCGCCTCGTCCAGTTATTGCAAGTCTCGGCAGTCTGTGGACGAGCACAGTGGTTTATGTATAAAGTAGTTTTTATGAAAACGTCGTTCATTTAAAAAGAAAACACATTACAGAAACACAAACATTTTAAAAAAAAAAATAATGTAAAGTGGTGCACTGAATGTTGATTCCACTCAAACGGTTTATTATCCTAAGTTGTAGACTACTGCAGACAGGAAGCTGTAGATATACAATGCAATTTACAAGTAGGCAAACCGTGCTAGAATTAGAAACAAAGCTTGCGATTCTCGTTTTCAAAGCTCTGTGTGCAAGATATCAATCAGCTGTTTCACTGTTACCGCGTCTTTCAGTACAGAGAGCTTGACAGCGGTCATGGCGAGGCTAAGAACTCAGAAAACTTGTGCCAGCTCCCCCGCCCCAAGTCTCTGACCATTGCCTACTTCAAAAAATGCATTTGCTCTATTCCGTGATTACCCTGTCGCCTGTATTGTAAAACAAGACATTACCTGCTCGTATACGCTATTGTGTTCAAGGATTTAAGATTCTTACTAAATAATCGGATGTGCAAAACGCCTTACACGTCATCGCTCAACAGACTCTGCGAACTTGAACGAGGAAAACAAGGGCACGTCATTCGAAAAAAAGCAGAAATGAAATAGTTACTGAAGTTACTGGCGTTCAGCTCAGCCAATCGGAGGAGCGACATGAAAAGCACACCACTTCAGGAAGCCAATAGCAGCAGGCCGCCCTCTCGCAGATTTACAGAGCTGGTCTGCGCTGCGCAGCGCCAGTGAGCGGTACAGTGTGTTCTCTGCGCGGAGCACATCCCCAGTCACGTCCATTGGACGGAGGGCATTTTCGCTGATGCAAGCAACAAAAAAGAAACAGAAAAAAATCATAGGTGTGGTTTACTGTCGTTTGCACTCCGAAGTAGAGAGTGAAGTTGGGTAATTGAAAACTTTTTTTTTTTTTTTTTTACCTTCAGCTCAAGGTATTGTACTCTTTGTACGCAAGTTGAGGTCGGGCATTCTAGCTTCATATAGCAAGATAGAAGCGATACATTTTTGCTCTTTGTTAATTGTGTAAAACATAATGAAAATTTAATCGCGAACACTCCGTTGTTCACAGAATAGTAGTGTAAGTGGTAACTAAATGGAATCTGCTCGTCCGTTTCAGCAAATCACAACAATGATGGGCGGCTATTGAGTTTTTCGGCGAGGGCACCTACGGTTCTTTTGCTGCAGAAATAGCAACAGTTGTCAGAGCTTTCTACTCAGGATTTATCAGGAATTCGTTAAACAGGTTTACCTTATTCGCCATTCGTTCTGTTAAGCCGCAGATTACACATTGTACTCTGCTACAGCTGTTTTCAAAACACCATATAGGCAAAATATAACGAGAAATATATTGGTTAATAGGTCATTAATAGGTTTATTCTCAAAATTAATTTACATTTATTTGACTTTGGTTCTGTATTTTAAAATCTGTATCTGGTTCCTGAAGCATGTTTCTAAAAAAAAAACAGACATACATACACAAAACTAAAAAATGTATCTCAGTTTGCATTGCAGTAGGTAAAATATAAACTCACTAAACCAGAAGGTTACATTTCAAGAGGTCCTATTTCCTGAGAAAACGTGGATATGGTGTTGATATTCCAGTAGGTGACACTCTTTCCACCCTTTAAAATGTTCAAATTTATATATTTAAAATCTCTTTGTCGACACTATTGCAATAAAACAAACATGATTTCAGTGTATCCCATTAAACTAATGTACACCTGAAAACTTGCGAGTTAGAGGCTGATTTGCCCAGCTGTAGATGCAGTGAACCTGCGGGGGTTTAAAGGATACGCTGGAGAAATAGTCCTCTTGACAAAAACAACCCTTTCATGTTATCAGTGAGTCAGTGTCAGGGTTATTAAGACAGCGTATATTGATGTCCTATAAGCAGTGTATACTTATTGAATTTTACAGCAGTGTGTAAAAGGCAAGCAAACTGCATCAAGAAGAAACTGGAGGATCATTTGCACACACACTGTGGGGTCTGAGGCAAAACAAAAACAAACCGTTCTTACTTTGGTTACATGGGCTTTCAGCAGCGTTATGCCGTTGAGTTACGGTCAATAGAGCTGGATGAGGACAAAAAGAAAAAAATTTAAATGGCAAAAAAAAACCAAGGTACAACAGGAATGGGCAACTCTAAGCCTGAAGGCCTGTAGCGTGTACGCAGGATTTAATTTAGATTAATTACACTTGTAGTATTAGGTAATTAGCTGCATGCGCTAATGCCAGTTCAGGTACAGATTACACCGCAGTGAAAAGCTTACATGTGCAGACATGAGAAAGGCGCTTGGCACTTATTTACGAGCTTATGGGGGAAGCCCAGATGAGCTGTCCGATGGCGCGATGAACGAGCCGCTTAAATAATTAAGAGCAGAAGCCAGTATGACATCCAGAAATGGGCGCGTCTTTGGCCACCCTTGACATACAAGGTGTTGGCGCCTTGACGATTGGTTAGGCTACATTTTGAAAGGACCTGGGCTCACTGCATTAGAATACATTAAAATAATACTGTAGGGTCAGAACATTTGGGAACAGTGGGCCACCGTACTACAGCCAGAAACTTGACCAAACACTCTACTGGAAGAGGTGAAAAGAGGAGTCAGGCTCATGACATCTCCTTCAAATATTTCTGTAAGATTCCTTAAAACACCAAAAAAAAATCTGTTACCAACAGTTAATTATAACTAACTGTCATAATTACCAACATCCAAAACTAAAATTATATGCCTTACTTGTGTTGGGGTTGGAAATGGTTAGTTGAAAATTCTCTGGGCTCTCTCTTTGGATTTTACCAGCACTTTAAGAGTTAAAGTCTTTCAGATATGAACGTGACCCAGATCTGATCCATATATAAGCTCTGTGTTTCCATGGTGGCGTGAGGCCAAGATGGAGTCCTCCCAAATGTGAGCTGCTGTGTAAAAGCCCCACCTGAAAGAGCGAGAGAGAAAGAGGGAGAGAGAAAGAGAGCGAGAGGAGGAGTAGGAAACAGCCAGCCAGGTGGGATAAAACCTTTTAAATCAGCATTTTACCTCCCTCATGAATCACACTAACACCATACCTGTCGAAATTCGTCTGGCACACTGAAACTTGCAGATTGAAATCATGTAGGGCTGAAACACACCTGTGTTCTCCAGGTGTGGCTCAAAATCGGGTTAAAATGGTCTGAACCCTGCCTGGTGAAGACGTGTGTAAATGTCGCCCAAAAGCAGATTTAAAAGTCAGTAAAACTGTCCAGTTTTGTTGTCACCCTTGAACTAAACCAGCTGATTCTAATTGTCACGTCTTAAGCCAGGTAGGAGAGCTTTAAGTTAGATCTGAAGGTGTCGTGCGTAGGTGGAGATGGGATGTGGAGGTGAGTTGTCCACCTCTGTCCGTGGGGTCTGTGAGACCTCGCGCCCCCATCCCTGGGGTTTGGGCCCGGGACTCCGAGGGTGAAGGGTAACTCCTCAGGCACAGGCACAGACCTGCAGGGCACATCATTCTCCTGCTGCTGGACAGCAGGACTGGAACCTTGCACTACCAGATGAGAGCCTGAGAGCCCCCCCAAGACAAAGCAGACAGAGGCCTGCCAGCCTGTCCATCATGGCCAGGGCCATGTGTCCGGGGGCTGGGGTGAGGGCCGAACTCCTGCCAGCAAACAGAGAGCACAGATAACGGGAAGGAGGTCCGTATGAACGGCCGCCAGCCCTCAGACACTCTGACACACACAGATCGACATGGTGAAGGAAAACAATTACAAAGCTGTGAGTTGCTTTGTGGTCCTGACTGCACGCTCTCAGTGTCAGTGTCTAGAATTAGGGTTAGGGTAGGGTTAGAATTAGGGTTAGGGTAGGGTTAGAATTAGGGTTAGGGCAGGGTTAGAATTAGGGTTAGGGTAGGGTTAGAATTAGGGTTAGGGTTAGGGTTAGAATTAGGGTTAGGGTAGGGTTAGAATTAGGGTTAGGGTTAGGGTTAAAATTAGGGTTAGGGTAGGGTTAGAATTAGGGTTAGGGGGTAGGGTTAGAATTAGGGTAGGGTTAGAATTAGGGTTAGGGTAGGGTTAAAATTAGGGTTAGGGTAGGGTTAGAATTAGGGTTAGGGTTAAAATTAGGGTAGGGTTAGAATTAGGGTTAGGGTAGGGTTAGAATTAGGGTTAGGGTAGGAATTAGGGTTAAGGTAGGGTTAGCATTAGGGTTAGGGTAGGGTTAAAATTAGGTAGGGTTAGAATTAGGGTAGGGTTAAAGTTAGGGTAGGGTTAGAATTAGGGTTAGGGTTAAAATTAGGGTTAGAATTAGGGGTAGGGTTAAAATTAGGGTAGGGTTAGAATTAGGGTAGGTATAAAATTAGGGTTAGGGTTAAAATTAGGGTTAAGGTAGGGTTAAAGAATAGGGTAGGGTTAGAATTAGGGTTAAAATTAGGGTAGGGTTAAAATTAGGGTTAGGGCAGGGTTAAGGTTAGGGTAGGGTTAGGGTTAGCATTAGGGTAGGTTTAGAGGTTAGAATTAGGGTTAAAATTAGGGTAGGGTTAGAATTAGGGTTAAAATTAGGGTAGGGTTAGAATTAGGGTTAGGGTTAAAATTGGGGTTAGGGTTAAATTAGAGTTAGGGTAGGGTTAAAATTAGAATTAGGGGGTTAAAATTAGGGTAGGGTTAGAATTAGGGTTAGGGTTAAAATTAGGGCAGGGTTAAAATTAGGGTTAGGGTTAAAATTAGGGTTAGGGTATAGTTAAAATTAGGGTTAGGGTTAGGGTTAAAATTAGGGTCAGGGTTGCATTAGGTTAGGGTTAAAATTAGGGTTGTGTTAAGGTTGCATTAGGGTAGGGTTCGAATTAGGGTGAGTGTGGACTAGCCTTAGGGTAGGTTTGGCTGGCACATTTTATTTTCTTCATAAAACAATTTCCCACATGCTATGATATATTTTCTTGCATAAATTACAAACTTAGGTAAAATTGACTTGATCAGGCATTATCTCAAATTTATTCTCCAAATGCCCTCTTGGGGTTTGCTCCAGGTGATCTCGCCCTGTGGCACACACAGCATGGCTGAAATAAGGGCAAAGCAGTGAAAAAGATCTCCTGAAGGAAGAGTAGAATTCCCAACTTTCCCAAGAATTCCCATGGAAAGATGAGCAAATCCAGGGGTCCATTGTCTGACAGAGCACATTTATGCTAATTTACACATGAGTGAGCCGCTGTTTCTCACTCTCTCTTTCATGTCCTGTGTGTCTGTAATTGTAGAGTGTGGACTTCAAAGATCGAGCTTGTTATAATTATCTTATGCTAATTGTTTGTTTGCCACAAACCACTTCAGAGAGCATGCCCGTCTAACGCATAGTCTGGATTTTAAATAAACCCTCAGTGTGTGAGGATGAGTGTGAACTGCACTCAAAACATTTCAGGATTCCTGTGGTGAAACTGGAGATAAGCTGACTCCCATTTTTGAAGAGAAAATAGTTTTGATGTATTTTTTTTATTGTTTTGTCTCAGCTGCATTAGACAAAATTCAAACAGAAAAATGAATTTTGAGGTTCTGAAAACCAATGGCATGAGGCATAATCATGTCTTTGAAAATGACCGCAGGCCCAGGTGTTCCGTGCGGTAATATATCACAATAAAAGCATTCAGAGCTTGCTGCTGTCAAATTTAGGAACAGGGACAGAAAGGACGAGAACTTCTGCATTCCTGTATAGATAGCTGTACTGGTTTAGTACTATGCACTCTGAAATCTTCTCTTTGATATGATACGCTTACATGTTTAAGTAGAAGAGCTGACACAAAAGTCAGGTCCAAAATGAACGTTAATTCCTTGCCTCTCTAATGGAAGTTAAGTCCTCCATGAAACTGGTGTGGCCTGCAGCCAAAATCACCTCTCTGCTCCAGCACAAAACTACTCCCTCACCAGCCTTTTCCTCCCTCAACAAAGCACTGGTGATGACAGGCTGCAGCCCAGCTACACTTAGGTAACTTTGAGATGTAATAAAAAAAAACCATCTCACCATTCTGTTTCACAGAATTTCATAGCTTTTATCGGACAATTTGGTTACATCACAGTCCACTGTGGAGTGTATCTCTTGTTTTCTGCTGGAACTTAAAGTCACAGGTTGAAGACAGATATTTTCTTAAATTCTTTTATAATTTGGAACGGCTGTTTGAATTAGAAGGCCAGTTTAATCTCTAAGTTGATGTAATGCTGGGGAGAGAGCAAGCAGGCATCAGTCTGTGTTCCGAACGCACAAAAAGACATCCAAAAGTTTTTCTTTGCTATGGCACTCTCATAACGTTAAGGCAAATGTTCCTGGAACATAAATATTGTCCAGTTTTCTCTACGATCCTGATCATTATTTACCTGGTATGGTTTTGTTTTGAACTTGACAGACCTTTTTCAGAACAATATAACTCATGTTATATTGAATGTTTGAAGAACTTTTAAACATTATGTCAAACCCAATGAAAAGATGCCCTAAAATCCTGCCCATGTTCTGAGAACATTTTCTATTAGCTGGGTTTGTCCCTCAGCACTGTTAATGTCATTTATTTTTAATGTTTCGGTCCTGCATGAGTTTGACGGCCCTGCAGCCTGTAGCCTCTGATCATTGAACCCACCTGCCGTAGGTTGTTTAAGCAGCCGCTCCTGTGCTATCTCCACAGCTACCTGCTGAGAGAGGATTCTTTGCCAGGCTCATTCATGCCCCAACTGCTGAATTAAAAACAAATAAAAACAGCTTAAGTATATTTTTTCCAATTTGCATTCCTGCGTGGGAAAACTGGTGCTCTCCTCTGAAGTCTACGTCAGTCACACCAGTGTCTTCTTTACTTCACAACCACTTAAATACACAATTACTCAGATACACACACACACACTCGTTCGCTTGCTCACATTCACACACAAATTCAATCACTCGCTCATACACTCATTCACTTTCTCTTTCTTGCAAACTCCACACATTCACTCACATTTTCACACAGACACTCTCTCTCTCTCCCTCTCTCTCTCTCTCTCTCTCCCTCTCTCTCATGCACACAAACACATGGCTCTGCAGAGGTGTGGGGGGTGGAGACGGGGAACAGGTGAGCACCTGTACCTCAGTTCTGGGGGTGCAGGGGGCACAGGTGTGGGGTGTCTGTGGGTCGCTCCCAGACCCTTTGCCTTGTGTGGGCCCTTTGTCTAGGCCTGGGCCTCATTGTGGAGAAAGACACAACAGGGCCATACAGCAGGGTCTCACAAACACTCACAAGCCAACATCACACACATACACACCGACACACTGTGGAGAAAGACACAACAGGGCCATACAGCAGGGTCTCACAAACACTCACAAGCCAACATCACACACATACACACCGACACACCGTGGAGAAAGACACAACAGGGCCATACAGCAGGGTATCACAAACACTCACAAGCCAACATCACACACATACACACCGACACACCGTGGAGAAAGACACAACAGGGCCATACAGCAGGGTCTCACAAACACTCACAAGCCAACATCACACACATACACACCGACACACCGTGGAGAAAGACACAACAGGGCCATACAGCAGGGTCTCACACACACTCACAAGCCAACATCACACACATACACACCGACACACCGTGGAGAAAGACACAACAGGGCCATACAGCAGGGTCTCACAAACACTCACAAGCCAACATCACATACACACACACCGACACACACACGTACTCTCTCACATTCAAAAACAGGCATGCACAGTCACTCATGCACATGCACAAGCACACACATATACACACACACATGCAGAGAGCAGAGCAATTTTTAGAGAGAATGGCTAAAAGACAAAAAGTCCTTGTTATACTATACTATACTACTATACTATAAAGTCATAGTGTACAGTCTTTGATGATTAAGATATTACGAAGTTAAAGATGTGAGAGGAAGTGTACAGAGTGACTTAGTGTATTCAGGTGCTTTCAGGAGTGTGATAAAGGGAGGTCAGGTAAGGCTGACATGCCTGTGTGTGTGCTCAGCAGTGTGTGTTAGTTTGGTCACATGTTCATGTGTGATTTTGTGCACGTGTGCAACATGCGGACACCCTGGACAAACACGTCCGCAGTAAACCTTTTTTTGCTGAGACGCAACAATGAGCACATTTTAATATTGTTTCACAATATTAAGACCTTTTCCCAGCTTACATTAAGCTCTGAAAGAGGAATTTATATATTAGAGTATCATTCTGAAAGTATGCCCACAACACAGCATGGGGAAACTAGTCATACGATCCGCTGTGTCCCCTCTCCACATCACACAGCCCACAGACTCATGACTTACACATGTGGCTGAATAATGTGACACAGTCTGAATCTACGCTAACGACAGGGAGGCCTGCTTTCTCATCACACCATATTGTTTCAGGCATTTAACAGAGTGAATTCCACAGCTATACTTACACACCGCCCATTTATACAGCTGGGTATTTACTGAAAGCACAAGGATTTGAGGGAGTGACAGCACAGCCCTGCCCAGGATTTAAACTGGCAACCTCTTCATTTTGAAGAGAGGTTTGGAGAATTATGACTGAAAATGAAATATGGGCATGTAATACACAGTCATAATAGGGCAGTAAAGGTGTGCCAATATACAGTGTACTATAGTATAATAGGTAATAAAATGGTCTTAGTTGAGGGCCATAATTAGCTGGGTGAGGTGGTTTATTGTAGGGCTACAGCCCACAGTGGCTCTCCTTAGTCACTAATCCAGCAAGCAAATGTGCACATGCCAAAATTTAAATATAGATACATACACTGAACTGTTACTTTTCTGTCAGAGTTCTATTTACTATTTTACTTCCATGTCTGAAACAATAGTAATAATAAACAAATCTATTTTGAAATTGAATGAACTTTAATGCTACAGTACTGTACGAATTATAATATGTGGCCATTCAGAGATTTCACCAAAGGGTATTAAACTGAAGTCCTGGAGAACCACAGATTTAAAATGTAGCTTTTTGTAGTTGCCTTTCTATCAGCTGCTAATACAGACCTGGGCAACAAGCTCTGTGGACTCTTTAAGCTCTACAGGACTGGTTAAACTGCAGACACTTACAGGACTGGAGTTAAACCTGCAGACACTGCAGGACTGTTAAACCACTGCAGCCCCCAGGACTGGAGTTAAACCTGCAGACACTGCCCCTTCAGGACTGGAGTAAACCTAAACAGGACTGGAGTTAAACCTGCAGACACTGCCCCCTCCAGGACTGGAGTTAAAAACACTGCCCCTCCAGGACACCTGCAGACAGCCCTCCAGGACTGGAGTTAAACCTGCAGACACTGCAGCCCTCCAGGACTGGAGTTAAACCTGCAGACACTGCCCCCTCAGGACTGGAGTTAAACCTGCAGACCCTGCCCCTACAGGACTGGAGTTAAACCTGCAGACACTGCAGCCCTCCAGGACTGGAGTTTAAACCTGCAGACACTGCCCCCTCCAGGACTGGAGTTAAACCTGCAGACACCTCAGCCCTCCAGGACTGCAGTTAAACCTGCAGACACTGCCCCCTACAGGACTGGAGTTAAACCTGCAGACACTGCCCCCTACAGGACTGGAGTCCTGTGCCCCTCATCTAAGCATGTGCTGAGAGAGAGTTCTGTTTGGTGACGGATGATAGATAAACACACACACACATACACACACACACCTGGCTGTTCCTGAACCCTCAGCGTGATCTCCTCAATGTCTCCAATGCTTCAGTTGACCTCAATGCAGCATTCTACGCATGAAAAGTACGGGAACATTGTGAAGCTCTCAAACAGGCAGGGTGATTTGCACCGGCGCTCTGTAGATCAGCTTTGACGGGTGATCTAAAAGCGCCATCCATTCTTTGGAAGGAGACAGAGTCATGGTCTCTCTGATTTGTATTGAACATGAGAATGAATTCATAAACAGATTTTATGATTAGCTTCAGGCAGAATTATCTGAAGGGTTTATGTATTTCAAATAAAATATCATTCCTTAATATTCAGACACTGGTAAAATATATCTTCTGCAAACAGTTACATATTAAAAATGCTTCCATCTGTGAAACAGCCTCTACACACTGACATGCTCCACACAATGGAATAAAATGACTCATTTTAAAATCAAAGAGCTTACATAAAAAAGGGAAGATATTTCAAAAAAGAAACATACACTTTGGCAAATATTCAGAACAAACAGAAGTCATATAAATATATAACAGAGGTTAGGGCCTGACCCCTCCCAACCTTATGGCTGAAACGTCAAAGCCACGGGTTAGGCAACAAACACCATTTCTGGTGAAATTAGTCAACGATGCAACATGTGGCAGTCATGCAGTTTCCCATCATTCAGACTCACATTTCTCTTTTCACATCATGACTGTGCAAGTCTTGAGCAACACAGCTTTCAAAGAAAACATTTTCTTTAAAAGAAACTGAGTTAGGGCATAACTATCTGACCTAGATTATTAGATTTAAATTTCATTTGATTTGTAATTTTCGATTCAGTTGTATTTTTACAAAACCAGGCATCTGAACCCTTGTCCAAGGGTATCATTTATATTATTTTGTTCAGTCGTTATTGAAATAAATGTTTAACACATGTGATAGTCACTTGGGACTTAAAGCAATTCCAGGGTTCTTCTAATAGTAACTTCAATACAACCAGCAACTGCCTAAATCATTTATCGTTTATAATGTAATTAATTATACTGTATTTGAATAACCTGATCGTCTTTAACCCTTTACATAAATAGCGACAGTGGTTCAGTTTTCCTATGTTATGTGTTGCTTTTCTGTAATCTCAGGTTTTGAAAATATACTTTAATTTACGCTTGTTCATGATGGTTAAAAAATGTTTTTCTCTACACAGCCAATAAGGTCATTGGTGCAACTGATTGATCACTGACAGTGTATAGTAGCTCCTCCTTTTTTGTTGAATGAAACCTCCCTCCCCATCACTGCTTGCGGTCCCTTGTTTTTTGTGCACCCCCCTGTGTATCAGGGCAGTGGTGCATCCCCAGAGCTGTACCTCGCTTCTAATACGCAGCAGAGTGAAAACAACCCCGCCAGACTGAAAATGCGAGGGCGAAACGGGCCTGCATGACCTCAGCACGAAAATATACAAATATATCCCGGGGATAAAATTAGCACAGGGCTACTTTTACAACAGGCCAGATAATGAGGGGGGAAGAATTCTAAAATAAGAAATATTTTGGAACTGGCAGCTTAAAGCGATGAGACACAAGAAATGATGTAACATTTTGGCATTTCCCGGGGGAACAATTTATTTTTTTTTTCAAACTTTTATTTTGGAAATGTAATTACCCATCTGGTTTGTGTTAGATGAAATTATTTTTAACAAGGGTGTAAAAAGCTTGTTATATCCCTTTCTTTGTCCGATCCACGATAAAGCTTCACTTTGCCTGGGTCATTTCTGAAAGGGGTGCATACTAGCCAGTTGGTATTTAGTTTCCCATCATGCTCTGCTTCAGCTGGAAGGCTTGTTGTGCCGTCATTCTCTCTGACAGATGCGGTTCCACGCCGTGGAGTCTCAGCAGGGAGGTAAAGGATCAGGTCATTATAAAAAAAAAAATGGGAGCGGAAACTAGACTTGGCCTAAAGTGCCCCAATTCCAAAAAGCATTCCCAAAAACTCTGTGGCTGTCAGGCACGCCCCAGCCACCTCTAACACTAAATCAGCTGTAATGGCTGTAATATTATAATATTATTATAATATTATTGGAATTTTAACAGCTTTGCTTTAACCTTTATTCCCTTTGGGGCAACTTCAAAAGTCCAGATTTTTTTACATCATTGAAAATTTGCAGCTAGAGGCCAGTTTCAGTGCTGCCATGCCTCCTGTTAGTCCAGGACGAGGGGGGGCTAAGAATCACCAAAACTAGCAAAAGCTGAAATGGGGCATGATGGGATAGCAAACTCCCCCTGCCCTCTCACTGCAGCTCCTCTGGCAATTATTCTCTCAAGTTCAGCCAAAACGTGCGCTGTGAAGATGTAAACAACACGCAGTATGATTCAATTTCATTATTATTTTGTGCATGTTTGGTTCTGCCGAAACTTTACATTCGGCTGTGAGTTAAGAGAATGGTTAGCAGTGGTGTTTTTGTGTTTGCTTAGTGTTTCATTCCTTTTGATGTTTGAGTCATTCCCAGAGAGGGGCTCTTATTGGATCACAAGTTGGTCAGGTTCTGTGGTCTCGCCTCTGCGGTGGGGTGGGGGTGGGGGGTCATGTGACATACGTGCACTGAGGGGAAACATGGTTCGATTAATGAAAGACGGAGTCCTGAGGCGGCCGGCGCCAGGGAAGATTGTAAACAGGAACATGTGTTTCTCCATACGTTACGAAGGGGCAGCTGGGAAACGCGGCACGCTAGCGATGTCAGAAATGATCCTGCGACGGCCGAGGCGTGGAGAGAGAGAGGGGAGAGAACACCAGGGCTGCCTCTGACAGACATACTGAGATAGAGAGGGATCAGTCACCCACCTCACACACACACACACACACACATACACACACACACTCACTCACACACACACACTCTCTCACATACACACACTCTCTCACATACACACACACACACACTCACTCACACACACACACACACACACACCCATACAGACACACACATACACACACACACTCACACACACCCACCTCACACACACACACACACACACACACACCCAAACAGAGACACACATTCACACACACACACGCACACACCCATACAGACACACACAAACACACACACACTCACTCACACACACACACACACACACACACACGCACACACCCATACAGACACACACATACACACACACACTCACTCACACACATACATAACAACACACACACACACGCACACACCCATACAGACACACACACACACACCCATACAGACACACACATACACACACACACACTCACACTCACATACAAACACTCACACTCACGCGCACACACACTGACTCACTCGCACACATAGATAACTACACAAATACACATTGTCAATCATACACACACACACTCTCCTGCTGCACCTGTCCCCATGGCTCACACACTTCCCCAGCAGGGCAGGACCCCCCCCCTCCTTTTTGCTCTCTATCATATAATAGATATGGTTAGGATAAGGCCAGTGCAAAACTGATCCAAGATCAGCTCTCTAAATCATAATTTTTAAATGGTTAGGATAAGGCCAGTGCAAAACTGATCCAAGATCAGCTCTCTAAATCATAATTTTTAAATGGTTAGGATAAGGCCAGTGCAACACTGATCCAAGATCAGCACTTTAAATCATAATTTTTAAATGGTTAGGATAAGGCCAGTGCAACACTGATCCAAGATCAGCACTTTAAATCATAATTTTTAAATGGTTAGGATAAGATCCAAGATCAGCACTTTAAATCATAATTTTTAAATGGTTAGGATAAGGCCAGTGCAACACTGATCCAAGATCAGCACAATAAATCATAATTTTTAAAGCATCAGCATGAGGATGAGAAAAGCAGACAGACGTCCGGAGGAAATCTCCAAGGTCAAAGGTCATCAGGCACGGTCAGAGGTCAAACTAACCTCCCGCCCTCCTGAGTTATCGTCTCGTCGCGGTGACTCGGGGCAGCGGACGGCTGATTAGAAGGGTCATGTGGGGTCAGCGGCGTTTTGCGCCTCAGTCCTGAACGGCGGAGGAAGAAGGGATTTTCCAGGCTTCCGTCTGCTTCAGGGGGTCAGGGGGTCACTCAGGGAGCCTACATGAGAAGAGTCTTACTGTCCGAACAGCACTCACCGCAGCAGTGATCACTAAAGCAGTTTATTACTGACTTAAGTATTAGTGTTATCATAGTTGTAATAAGTTATACATACGTTATGCTCATCATAAGTTGTAATGACTCACCCATTGTTTATTAGCACCTGGCGGAAATGGTGTGCCTCATAGTTCATCAGCTGATGAACGGGTCTAAGTCCCTGCTGCCTTTTCATATTCACCTGGAATCAGCAAGGCCTAGTCTGAAAGGTCTTGCCTTTTTCTGTCTCATTATGTTATTTCTGGAGGTCACTTCTCCCTGCAGAGGTACGGCAGAGACAGGAGGCTACAGGGGGTTACAGGAGGCTACAGGGGGCTACAGGAGGCTACAGGGGGTTACAGGAGGCTACAGGGGGTTACAGGAGGCTACAGGAGGCTACAGGGGGCTACAGGAGGCTACAGGAGGCTACAGGAGGCTACAGGAGGCAGGGGGCTACAGGGGGCTACAGGAGGCTACAGGAGGCTACAGGGGGGGCTACAGGAGGCTACAGGAGGCTACAGGGGGCTACAGGGGGCTACAGGAGGCTACAGGGGGCTACAGGGGGCTACAGGAGGGGGCTACAGGAGGCTACAGGAGGCTACAGGGGGCTACAGGAGGCTACAGGGGGCTACAGGGGGTTACAGGGGGCTACAGGAGGCTACAGGAGGCTACAGGGGGCTACAGGAGGTTACAGGAGGTTACAGGGGGTTACAGGAGGCTACAGGGGGCTACAGGGGGCTACAGGAGGCTACAGGGGGCTATGGGGGCAGGAATCCCAGCTGCTTCTGGCCCCCATCTATTTAAGGACCTGGGAAAGGGGTCCGGAGTCAGCTGGTCCCATAGTGCCCCACCTCATAAAGCACACACACCTGTTCACACACTCACACAGACACACACACACACACACACATACACACACACCTGCTCACACACAAAGTAAAATCTTTTGCGACAGGAGAAGATCAGTCCTATTCTCTACCTGGATGACGTCTCATCCTATCCCGTGAACCCCAAGAATTTCAGCAGCAGAATAAGCCCCCCCCACCCTCCCACCCCCCACAGACCAGATGTCCCTACGTTTGAGATAATAAAACATCAAAGAATGCGCGGGGCTGACAGATTCGGCGACAGAGGGGGAGCTCACTGACCCCCTCCTTCAGCAGCTGTTTAAGTGGTGCAGTTACTGCGTCCCTGTGTGTCATTCATCCCCGACTCCAGTCCGTCTCTCACTGGACGGCGTGCCGGAGAGCAGCTGGGCAGGGCAAGCATGGACCAGGCACCCCAGCAGCAGTCATTCATTCCAGAAGATTCTTCTCAACTATAGGGTTAAACCCGCTCAGATCCAACCACAGCGACACCAAATCCGGGTCAGGTCTGGGCCAAACGTGGGTCAGCTACATATGTGGAATACTTTTCATGCTTTAGATGCTAGGAAAACGCTAGAAAAAAAGACTCCCACACATAGATCCTTGAGAATTTCCCGCCAAGTAAAATGTACAACCTGTACGAATAAAAGTTCTCTTTTAGAATTTTTGCTATCTAAAAAGGTGTGTCTGTCTGAAGTGGCAGACATTCAGACTGCTGTGGATGTTTGAAGCCGATCAAAACGCACTCGTTTGCTCCGCTGGGTATCAGCCGCGACACTTTGAGCAGAGCGGTGTTTATCTTCTTCACAGAATTCATACAGGAGCTTGCGTTCCCTGGTAGGGCCCGGCGTCTGGAGCTGCAACATCAAAAAGGCTGTTTGAAGTCGGGGAGACCCTCATAGATCTCCACATTAAAGCGGAGCGCGGTGTCTCCACGGCTCAGAGCTGCTTCAGTAAACTGGCTACTCCAGCGCTCCCATTAGTGACGAAAAACAGGGGAACATCACGGGCCTCATTCCCCCTCTCTGTAATTGGAAATGTCTCTCCGGCCGAACCGCGCGGCCTCCGCCCGCTGTCCTCTGGGAGGCATTTCACTTATAGGGGCTTGTTGTTTTTGGGATATCCAAAAGAATTCTGGGCCTTTTGAAGGAAATATAATTGAGAGGTAATCTGAGACTATTTTTTTCTTTCTTTTTTTTCTTTTGCGGTTTGCTCAATAGTTTGGGAGAAAAATACAAGTTCAAAGTCAAACTCAGCTGTAGGTACGTAGAAATATTTTCTCTGATTGCAGTGGCAAAAAACATGAAGTAAAAGAGTCTCTGAACTTCAGAGAAGGACGTAAACCACACTGCTGCAAATCTGACACTGAGAGAAAAAATCATTTGTAGAGGAAGAAAACCATCAGAGAAAGGAAGCTGGTAAAAGTGCGGAAACTCAGAAACATGAAATACATTCTCATAAAAAATCCCCAATCCTCTAATTAAGAGCAAGTTTTATTTACACCAGTCTCCAAGGATCAATGATGTACAATTATGGCAGAACCGTGTTTGTACATGTTCCTTAATCGATCCCGATCCCTCTGCTCTTTTGTGACTCTTTTTCTGTTTCTTCACATCACTCACAGTCAGACATGCAACATGGTTACACACATAAGGCAACATTATTTACACAACTTACAAAACTGTACAGGTGACCGAACGGCCATACGGACTTACTGCATAAACTTGTGAGTCTTCCTCTCCCACACATTCACAGTAACTTTTCAAAAGCTTTACTACATCCAATCTGAGCAGCATACACTCGTTTTCAAATGAAACACGATGGAATTAAACAAAAAAAGTGAGAAAATCCTCTTGGGTTATTCGTGTCTTGCCTTTGTTGACTGCACAGAAACAGCATAAATATAATGACATATTTTCTACCTGCTTGACTGCCCCCCCCCCACCCTCTAGAGGTATGTCTCAGAATGAAAAGGATACATTTAACAGAATGTGTGCTGTGTGAAACTGAACTTGTGATCTCATCTTTCTTTGTGTTGGCGTGGTATGTCTGGGCTTTCACCCATGGTAATGTGTTTACACAGAATGATGTGGCTTTTCAAAGCCTTCTGTTTAAATCCGACATATTTCTCCATTGTTTCTTTACATAGCTCATTCACAGAGAGTAATCTTGCCTTGAAAGACATCCAGCAGCTAATTTGCTGGTGAGGAAAAAAAAATAATCACAATGAATTCAAAGAAAACAGATGCATTAAAGACTGCACACTCAAGCACTTTTGCCTGAGCCCAAGGAAGGGAGGAAAAAAACAGTACTTTATTTTAGTTTTTACTTTTTTTACATGAATGTGATTCTGCAAACCGGCTCTGGGCTCTGATCAAACTGCATGATGTTGTACCATAACTCTTCGCTCTCTCTGCGTTCCTAAACTACTCCATTAAGGTCCTGCCACGGCTGCTCCGCTGCTTCTCTTACCCTGACCGCGGCTGTAAATCAGGCCAGGATTGGCCGCTCCCGGCCCGCACTAGGCATTCCACGGGCAGCAGACCCCATTCCTGCAGGCTGGCCCCTGCGCTGTGGATCCAAGCATGTGTGACAGATTTCACGTCTCAAGAATTTTGTATTTTGGGCCTGGCCACCAACGGTCACATCCTGTCTAGGGCCTGGCAGAGTGCAGATGGGCCACAAAGGGACAGGGCCCCATGGCCTGGGAGTAAATGCTAGCCAAGCGCTAGTGCCAATGGTGCCTGGCAGCCCTGCTGGGTGACGCAGAATTAGCTTTAGCATCACCCAGGGACGGAGAGACACAGTCAGTGGGCATGTCTGTGTCTCAGTGCTCACTGGTGACCCCCACTGGTCGATCAGGCACTCGCAGTCCTTTTGCACTATGCTACATATGACGTGTCTTCACCTCTCGCACAACAAGGACAGTGGTGAGGAGAGAAACAGAGGCTGGTGAAGCGTGTCAGAGAGGGCAGTGTGCTCGTCTGTTAACCATGGCTGAGCTGCAGAAAGTAGCATTGCTTTTGAATACTGACAGGCCATTCAAAATGGGGAGCAAGAGTGAAAAATGTTTTAAAATTTTCAAATCCTTAATTGTCAGTTTAATTCCAATGATACTAAATTCCTTGAAGATTTAACTCAGTCTGACATTTATTCCCATTTATTTGCCTTACCTGCTCTGTTACTATGCATTCATTCCCATTTTATTGCTTCTTACCACTCAGTCCCGCCTTAGCTTGATGACTGACATTGGTGTTCATCGCTCATGAACCTTCAGAGTACGTGCAAATTCAGCTGAACAAACGTTTCCAATTTACAACTGCCACCTCACCCACATAGTGATTGTGATTTTAAAAGCTATTCTGGAAGACGATCACGTAAAAAAAGGCAAGACCGTTGTTTGGTTTTACTAAATGCCACAAGTGGGAGTTCAGAAAGTGAGAGAGAGAGGCGGCCTGATGTGAGAAAGAGTGCAGATTAGCGGTCTGAGATATTTTTCAAGCGAGACCGAAAGGACAGGCAGACCGAAGGGGCCCACTCATTTTCACTTGTGAAAGAGCAGACTCCTACGGCGTGCTGGGCTTATGCTCTGCGCTCCTTCTGCCTGTAAGCCTGCAAACCAAAGTCTTCTCTGCTAGCGTCTTTGCTGTTGTCTCTGCTCCAGTGTCTGCTAGCGTCTTTGCTAGTGTCTCTGCTCCTCTCTCTGCTAGCGTCTTTGCTAGTGTCTCTGCTCCAGTGTCTGCTAGCGTCTTTGCTAGTGTCTCTGCTCCTCTCTCTGCTAGCGTCTTTGCTAGTGTCTCTGCTCCAGTGTCTGCTAGCGTCTTTGCTAGTGTCTCTGCTCCTATCTCTGCTAGCGTCTTTGCTAGTGTCTCTGCTCCTCTCTCTGCTAGCGTCTTTGCTAGTGTCTCTGCTCCTCTCTCTGCTAGCGTCTTTGCTAGTGTCTCTGCTTGCATCTTTGCTAGCATCACTGCTAGTAACTCTGCTACCATCCCTGATCCTGTCTCTGCTAGCGTATTTGTTGTTGTCTCTGCTCCAGTGTCTGCTAGTGTCTTTGCTAGTGTCTCTGCTCCTCTCTCTGCTAGCGTCTTTGCTAGTGTGTCTGATCCTGTCTCCACTAGCGTCTTTGCTAGCATCTGCAACCATATCTGCTGCTGTCTCTGCTAGCATACTTTCAAAGATAGCATTGAAGTGAGGCCTTGGGTTTTTCCTAGTCTTGTTGATTTCTGTCTCTCTCTCTCTCTCTCTCTCAAACTGTGCGGTCAAAAGTCACCATTCAGTGGCATTTCAGTTGAGCCCAGGGACGTGAATGGCAGGTCACTGTCCTGGGGGTGGTGGGTGTGAGGTAAAACATCTAATCCAAAACTGAATGAACAGCAAAACTGATGATGTCTCTGGCGGCTGCTGATGATGTCACTGGCTGGTGCTGATGACATCACTGGTTGTCACTGATGATGTCACAGGCTGTTGATGTCACTGGCCACTGCTGATGACCCCAGTAACCTTGCTGGCAGCTGCTGATGATGTCACTGGCTGGCTCTGATGCCATCACAGGCCCTCGTCCATGCTGACGCCGAGGCGCTTCATGACGGTGACCCGGGAGCTGTAGGGGGCGGGGTTTTGCAGCAGCTGGGGCGGAGGCCTAAACTGCTGCACCAGAATCTGCAGGATCTCCTCCATCTTCTGCTCCATCTGCACCACCTTGGAGAGGGAGAGAAGGAGAAGACAGGACATTTGCTGGAATATTAAACTGCAGGAGACTAATGAAACTCCCCTGATTCCCCATCACTGCCCTGTGTGTGATCACTGGCCACACTAAGAACACGGCGGCTGCCGTCAGTCTTAGGTGTGGAGCTGTCTCTGAGCTTCTCAGCTGCTCTGGATCACAGGTGTGATCACAAGGTTAGTGAAACTTATGAACTCCCAAACAAACTTTTCAAGCTCACCTCAAATATAAAAAAACATTTCATTTTTATGATGTAATTTTATGATGTAATTTTACAACAGATACAAACATTCTGTGTACAGAGGTAGGTAGCAAATGATCCAAATCGCTTACCAAACACAACATACTGTATGAAGGAGGCGGTTAGCATATGATGAGAATCAAACACCACATACCGTCATACGGAATAAATGATAAATACAGATATAAATGGTAAAAGGCTGGCAAAGGCTCCAAATCAGACACCAGACAGCCTAGTGCTGTGTGCAGGGCAGGCTGGCAGAAGATGTGAATCGGATAAGGAAGCAGTGATGAGTGATGTGGAGAGGGGGCGGCCATTTTAAGGGCATCCTCGGCCCACTCTGGCGCAGCTCTTATGTGGGCGACTGGCAGGAAGCGTTTTAAGGAAACGGAAGAGTGCGTCCACTTCAGCGAAAAACCACACTGGGAGGCTGGGACCACTCATCTGGCCAGTTGACACACTGGGCTCTTGTGCTGACTGTATATGAAAAGTTAGTTACATAACATTTTATGCATGACAATGTTTACATTTTTAATCATTTAAAATAACTTTTTCTGTGTTCTTATATTGTTTATTTTGCTATTAAACTTATGTGACATAAATTGGGTCATTAGCGCTAAAAATGGGACACTGTTGTTGCACCTGGTCTGGTTTCAAGGACTTTTCTTGCTTTTTTTAATTTGACCAAAGAACCAATCAAACTACTCAACCACTAGCAGAAGTTAGTCAGACACTGAGGTCATAGGTCATAGATCATAGCTCCAGCCTCTAGGACACTCATGACATTTCAATTTAGCAGATGAGTAAGCCTCTTATCCAGGCTTACTCAGTTTACCATTTCACACCATCCATTTCAACAGGTGGATGTTTACAGAGGTAATTCAGGTGAAGTACCTGGCTCAGAGGTGCCATGGCTGTAGCCTACCTCAGAATAAAGCCGTCCACCTCCAAGTTGAAAGTCTTAACCATTACACTACACTACCACCCATAAACTTCTGACACTATACCTCATTTTCTTTAAAAGCTCACAAATGACAGCGGGTGTCTGTGCTTATGTCCCTGTGTGGAATATTTCACTATGGGTCAATCAGTGAGTGAACCAGAATTGCTGTATGCAGCCAGTAAGCTAATTGCGCTAGGATAACTGGAGTTCACAAAAAATGTCAGGGCTAGTTCTGCCAGCTCTGAACGCTTCAGGTTTCTGTCAGTCACACATCTGAAACCCTGTACTGTTTATGCACTTTTCTCTTTATGTGTCGTATGTGAGAAACATGAGCGCAGTATTTTATAGGGCGGCCTTTTCGAAAAGGAAACATGACATATAACAGCTCTGGAGAGCTACCGCACATGCCACATCAGAGATGCACGCTGTTGTATGACTTGCGGAGCAAACACAGCGGATTTCTGCGATGTAATCGCTGCACATGTCAGACGGATGATTAGAAGAACAGGCAACGGAAAAAAGGGGTCTCTCTCTGACTGCTTCTGTGACCACAGAACGATGTCTGGACTCCAAGCGGAAGGGGAGGGAAATCTCGGCAGCCAGTCGTGAGCTAAATATAAATCTGCATCGTAAATGCATCTGAAAGCGTTTGTAGTCATCAACATTCCAGTAAAGTTTCTCCTTGTTTTTTTCCCCCTTTTTTTTTTTAAATCTTCCAACGATCAAAAAATTCCTTTCATTTTCTTTCGCTGAAATGTCTGACCTACTGAGACCCGCGAAGACAAAGAAAAACCAAAACGAGAGACAGTGTGTCTATGGCATCCTTCATTCGCCACACTGTACTCTTCTGTTTTTCATTTTTAACCATTTTTTAATGAAACCATCCATTTCACATTCCTTTAATATTTGACCCCTCCTTACCCGGTGGTAGCTGCCATAGTAACAAAGCAGGTAGGAAGGCTCAGACAAGACACCCCCTAAAACTTGCTTTATGGCGGGGCAGGCAGGTATATATTTAGGTGATATTGTCACTCCTGTGTTGTGAGGTCTGAGGTCACACTTTGTCAGCCTATATCTGCGTATTGTAGTTACAGTAAGATTTTCTCATTAGGAGTATGACATTTTGAGAGAACGAGTTTTATTTTAGTTTGAATTATCACGGTCAGCTTGCATTGGCTCTCCAGTGATGTCACATATACCCTTGCTGGTGTGGGAATGCTGTTAGCCTGGTCTGACACAGTTTCTTATATTAATGTATGCAGGTGAATGCATCTATGTTTAGTAGGTTGTTCTGGGTAAGACCATCTGAGAAAGGACTGTAATATGCTGCAATATGTTGTAATGTTCATTATTTTGTTGCTTCAGCAGAGTCACATATAAATCCAGCATCCTGTGATTGGGTTCAACGGGTAAAATTTAACAACTGTCTTCATTATTTTAATGACCAGGTGTAACCTAAAACTGTAAAATAGCTCTAAAGACTCAGGGAGTTTCGCTATTAATGATAACCATAAACCAATACCAGCCTGCAGTGCCAGGTCTACACCTCTCTGCTGTAAACCTGGTGAAACTACCACAGTCCAGAGTGATAAACCTGTCCTCTTCTTGGGCATGCAACCAACATTTTATAACCAATTACGTGAACCCACAATGAAGGTGCATTCCAGGTCTGAGCGAATGGAATTTCAGACAGTAACTGCAGAACGGAAGCCTTTGGCAAACACATCACACTTGAGCAGGGTACTTCAGCACAGTGTCACCAGTAAATACCCAGCTGTATAGATGGATAGGGTGCAGAAATTTAAACGGTTTACGTTAGAATGGGGAAAGGAATTCAGCTAAATGCCCTCTGTATAATTTAAGTGTGATTTAATGAGATCGGAGCTCCCAAACTTATGAAGGTATTGATGTACGGCAGGGGCATCAGGTGAGAGTGCGGCCAGGTGAAGATATATATATCACCCTCCCACAATCTGGACAGGTGTGATGTCAGAGACAGGTGACCCTCTTTAGCTGTCTGACTCCAGCATACAGCCTTGAGATACAGTCACCATAGCCTGCCACCCTCTGACACTGTCACCATGACAACAAACATCCCCGCTTGTGACTCATGTCAGCTGGCCCCAGCAATGGACAGTTGACACAGTCGCCATGGCAAACATCCCCCCTCACCTACCCCCGACACTGTGTCCCCTTCCTACTCAGTCTCCACGACAACCTCCACCACCCCCCGACCCCAAACACCAACACCCAGTCCAGGAAACTGGACATAATTTACGTGCTGGGAACATACGCCCAAACTTAGCTAATGTTTCAGGAATGTTCTGAGATCCCAAAATGTGTTATCTGTGGTGATGATAGCCACACCCTGCCCCTCCCTCTGTGACGGCCCCTCCCTCGCTCTGTGACGGCCCCTCCCTCGCTCTGTGATGGTCCCTCCCTCCCTCCCTCCCTCTGTGAACGTCGAGATCGTCACGTTCTCACCGGAGCTGCACGGAACAACACCCATTTCCTGCTGTACCTTCACTCCCTTCACAACCTCACCCCCCACAGTGCAGCATCCTCATTCATCCCAGCCTGTGTGTTTGGTGTTTCTTTAAGGAGAGATACTCAAGGAATCTTCAATGTACCATACTTTCATAAGTTAATAAAACACGTTAAAAAAAGAAATGTCAGCGTCAGCGTTTTTTCGGCAACTCCAAAGACCACTGACGACTCCAAAACCTTGCATCCGATAGCTGGGCGCAGCAGCCGGGCCGCCCCATTCAGATGTTCCCAAGCTGCGAACAGCTCTCAGCATGACGGTCACAGATCTTTTGTTAGGGGCAAACTCGAGCCGTAAACAGGATGAAAGAGCAATAAGGGACTAAAACACACTGACAGGTCACAGAAAAATCCATAAAAAGTTATAAAACATGCACAGAGCATCCATGTGTCGACAGAGAGGTATTCAAACCAAAACATATCAATCTCATGGAATGACACCATTGTATGACGGGGTCCAGGGGGTGAGGGGGGGTTTGGCACCATAAGTCCAGCCTGGGTTTTCATGCAAAAGAACTGATGGGGGTGGATCTGCATGACCCAGATGGGTCAGTAGCCTGACCACCACTGAACAGAAGCTCCACACACATGTCTACAGTGTGCCTTTTCTCAACGTTTTTTCCCCACCTGAATTGAACTACTGTCCTTCCACCGCCTACCATGCCACTATCACTCAACAAACTTGGGCAGGAGAGGCCTTGCACATGAGACTCTCCCGACTGAAGGGGTGACTGGCCTTCGCTTCTTTCCACACTGCAGATACGACACTAATCACACACTGCCCAGGGCTGTCAGGGGAACACAAAGTCAACATCTTCCAAAAAATGGTTCAGGAATCTTGTAGAAGCCCAGCTGGTCAGGAGAGAATGTTATAGAGTGGGGAGACTGGTTACTTTAACCGGCTTAGCTACTGTTTTCCCCAGCAGTGCTAAGCCAATCGCTGACTCCTCTATGCACCTCTGGTAGAAAACGGAACTTTGTCTCCCTGTGCTGAGTGTATGTGTTAAATCCCTCTCTGTATGGTTTCCTGTGCGTGTGTAAAACTCCCTGCTTCTGTTACCAACTTTATCCCCCTTATCACTCACCGGACCGGCTCTGTGGTGAGTCAGCTGTGCTCTGTGAGCCTGAGTCAGTGTGTGTGTGTGTGTGTGTGTAAGAGAGAGGGAGAGAGACACTGTGTGCGTGCCTCTGTGTGTGAGTGTATGTGCACGTGTGTGAGAGAGAGACACTCTGTGTGTGTTTGTGTGTGTATGATTCTGAGAGTGTGTGTGTGTGTGTGTGTGTGGGCTTGAGCAAGAGAGATGATTGAAAGCGTGACAGTGTATGTATGTGTCTGTGTGTCCGCATGCACGCATGTGTGAGCTTCCTGAAAGCATGACTATATGTGTGTGTGTGTGCACAAGTGACTGCATGTTCGTTATATTTTTAGTTTGCCACGGCAAAGCGAAGCATATTTTGAAATGGCCACAGACAGCTGCTTTGATGAAAATGGGAGATTAACCCTCATTAACCCACACACAAATATCTATACAAAGCTCACAAACATCACTCTCTACCAAACTGTCTGCAGCACTTCACATTAGGGTGTGATTTTGTCAGCCTGCTCTCGGCAAGAAAAATGTCACCTTTCTTTACTCACGATCCTGAAACTGAGAACGAAATTGCACATTCTCAAACTGAGAGCTGGCCTGCAACTGGTTTAAAGTTGAAGGCGATATTGAACTGCTGGCTCTGTGTGTCTTCTGTACGTAACTGAAGACACTGAAATGTGTGTGTGCCTGCAGGAATTAATTTAAAAAATAGTGTATTTAGTACTGAGGGAAAAGGCTGTTTCTGCTGAGTATTTGTGTGACACAAGCACAGCGCCATCTGCTGGAGCTCTGAGAACAGGGCTGAGAGGAGGCAGTGGCTTGGTTAGCCTCTTGACTAAAGAGCCAGAGGACTATTTTAAACGAACACACAGAAACAGGCAGGTGACATGCTATAGTACATTACAGACACACACCTGATGCCTGTACCCAAAGACACTTGCAGTTATAATGAGAGTAAGCAGGGCCAGTCCTCATTGGGAAGGAGCTGCATGGAGCACACTGTGGCTACTGCATGATCCAGGTGCCTTCCAGGCTCAGGTATGATCCAGGTGCCTCTTCCAGGCTCAGGTACAGCACCTTAGCCTCTAGGCTACAGGCCACGCCCTGCACAGCTACTGCCCACGATATAATCAACACTGATCTGTCTGTTATCAGTGGGCAGGCCACATAATTATGAGCCATTACGATTAGCATGAGATAACGTTCCCTGACAATCCAATTCATTTGGCACATGTTAAGATCCACAGAACAAACAAGGAGGGTAGTTTTACAGCGGGCCCGGCGGGAATAAATAAATCGATATCCCTGAATAGATACCAGATGAATGAAAGCACAGCGTCTGCTCTGCCGGGGGAGAGGCTGGGCAGGACGTTTGGGAGAGCGCTGCCACGGCCAAATCGCACTAACAGGCTGTGGAATGTCTTGGCCCTGCTGAATAGAAACTTGTTTATGTGGAAAAAAGTGAAAATGAAAAAAAAAAAAATTGATATCCCGACGTTGGAATATGATTGGTCAGAATCAGACAATGTGATGAGAGAGTGAAAAAAACTTGAGGAAAAGATTTTTAAAAAAAAAAAAAAAAAGGAAAATGAAGAGAACAATGGCTTGGGGGTGTTTCGCCTCACATGCCACTGGGGGCAGTGGTCCTCTGTCTCTCTCCGCGCACACCTGACACTGGGAGATCCGGCCCATGTGCCCGCATCTCCACTGAGCGTGCCCAGTTTCCATGTCTGGCCCTCGAGTGAGCCGGCCTGTCAGGGCTGCTTCCTGTCCGCGGCGGGTAACGCACGGGGTCGGGTCAGGTGAGACGCGGCCGCCGCTGGGGCTCCTCATTCTACTGAGGGGGTTTCCCCTTTTTCCCAGAGGTTCTGGCAACCGGGCACTTCCAGAGTTTTCCACACAATGGTCTGGACCGCTGCGTAGGAACGTCTCATTGTTTCGCACATGGCGGTCAGACGCAGGTGTCCTCAGGGCCGCGGCTCAGGGGAGGTCAGGTGAGGTGCGAGTGGCTGATTCATGCCTTTTGTCTCGGCCTGCGGCTCTGCTCACCTTTGCAGCAAAGCGCTGTAGGATGTAGAGGGGAAAGGCCGACACAAGCAGCTCGCTGCTGTTCGTTCAGTCAGAAGAACACAAAGCCTGTTTAATGACGCTGGCTCTTTCCTGTCCAATTCACCTCTGAGAGTCTGGGGTTTACAAGAACATAAGAATTATACCCGCCCTTCAGCCCTTCTACAACCCATTATTAACCTGCGGCTTTGTTAAGGAATCCGTCCCTGTCAGATACGTGTGACCAGGTCAACAGATACTCAGTCAATATTTAAACACAGTACCAACTGATACATACTTCAGCAAATTAAGTGTTACTTAAGTGAACTAAGCGATTTAAGGAGACGTTTCCTTGCAGCAGCAGTACTGTCCTGTCTGGTAATCAACAGTGTAACCTTTAAGTTACAATCCCAGCTCCCTAAACATCACACTACACTTCTATGACCATTATTGCAATTCTGTCCTAACTGCTGTTCTACACTTCCTAACCTTTCTCTGACCATCATGCTTCACTGCTGTGGAGGCAGACCCCAGAGTCCGGGCCAAAGGAACCGAGCGAAGAGAGAGGATCCCGAACAAACACGTCCTCGCGGCTCAAATTCGCATTCGCCAGGGCCAGCTGGAACAGGGCCGTCACCCCCGATTTTTCAGAAAACTGCGTCCTGCCAAGATGAATGGATTCAGTTTAACGCTGGCAAATACAATATGTTCTTTGTATTTGTTTAAAAAAAATGAAAAAGAAAAAGGAGGGAAGAGGAGGGTGGTGGGGGATGGAGGAGATCCAGAGAGGACAGTTTGTTGGGGGGGGGTGGGGGGTGGGGTACGTTTTAAGGAACAGGAAAGAGAGTAAGAGCATGTGACACACATGGTGAACATGGAGACCCTTTGGCTTGCCATCTACTGCAAAACTACAGATACACATGATACAAAAACCTTTTATGGACAGGACGGTGTCACATCAGTATCGCACACAAGAACCTACATCACAGCTTGTGGGAAACAGTTTTAGGACAAAGTCAAAAAATGTCCTTTTCTGGTCCAAATACTTTCACCGACATTCTGACTTTCAGACATGGATCATCCTTGGTTTCAGTGAAAGATCCTCCTTGAAACTTTGTGATTTGAATTTTCTCGCACTGCCCGAAATGACTGAACTGAAAAAAGACCTGACCACAGCTCTGGTATTGTCAAGATTGAATCCAAGAGAAGACGATGGGCGAAGGCTTTCAGTCCAGCAAATCCTAACGCTCCTCATCCAACAAATGAATCCATCACAGCCCGGATCAGGACCAGCTGAATCAGGGGTTTCAGCGCTGGGACAGAGTAAAACTGCACACCCTCAGTAGCCCATGGACATGTCTGCTCACCCCTGTCTGCTCACCCCTGACTGGTCACCCCTGACTCCTCACCCCTGTCTGCTCACCCCTAACTCCTCACCCTGTCTACTCACCTCTGACTGGTCACCCCTGACTCCTCACCCCTGTCTGCTCACCCCTGGCTTTAGCAGGCTGCGGGGTCCAGTCCCTTCACTTCCTGCTCACCCCTCACTTTCAGCCCTCCTCTGCTCCAGCTGAGAAACTCCAGCAAAGAAATGGGGAAGAGCAACCCGCCGGCTCTCAGCTGACCGCCATCCCACCCGCCCTCAGCTGACCACCGTCGCAGTCATGAGGCCAGGAATGACGTCACTCCTTCCCTGTCCTTAAACGGCTGCGCTGCAGGACGGACCTGGGCGCTGGGGGTCATTGCTGCTCTCACCCGTCCTCCGTTTGCCGGCTAGCGGTCAGCAGTGCACCGTTGGAGCTGAAACACAAATGCTGCCTTTGCACAGTCCCACCTGGTGACTCGGGCTGCTGTGTGTTTGTTTTCTGACGGTCAGACGCATGGGGAGGGCCACCGGCCTCGCGCTCAGCACCGAATACGCTGTGCTTTAAAGAGCCTTAAGACATCATACTGAGTCATTAGTAATGATGATCTATTCAATAACTGGGCCTTTCATGAAGTATCTCAGAGTGGGAGTGCTGATCTTGGATCAGGTTTCTGCCGTCCATATCTGAACCTTACCCATTATGAGCGGAAAGGTGAAACTGATCCTAGATCAGCATTCCTTCCCTTACAGGCTTTGCAAATATAAGGCAGTGTTTTCACTGGCACAGTCTCCAGGAGTGGGGAGAAGGTGTTTCTGATTTAGTGCATCCACACACAAAACCAAAAACCTGCTATGACAGAAACACTGGGCTCCTGGCACATGCCGCCATAAACCCTGAGCTAAACTCTCCAACAAAATACAAAACAACAGACAGCAAAAACAGCCCTTCCACAAATGACGTGTATTCAAGGAAAGGGAAATAAAATATTATCACAATTATCATGGTCAGAACAGATACTGCAACCCTCTTATACTCCAATATGTGGACAAATACACAGGGAAGAGACTGGGGAGGTTTTAATCTAACGACAGTTTGGGAAGCAGAAGCCAGTGGCTGTGAGAATCTACTGACATTGTATCATAGCTGGATTAACCTTTATTTACAAAATCTGCCTTTTCCAAAGTGGAGATATGATTTATTATTTTTTAGCAGCATCATGCTGATGTTTGAAGCTGAGATTGCCTCCACTCTGTGTGTATGGTCTGTTATGTAAATAAGTCTAGCTCTGGATCTGGTTTTTCAAAGGTTTTATTTTTTTGACTGCACAATGAAAACTGGTGTGTCACACAGACAATTTGTCAATACTCTGACTCTTCTCTTCATGGGGGTTGGGGGTGAGGGCATGCTATGGTTCTTGATTCCCTGAAAATGTCCGAAACATTGTTTGGGTAAATGTCATAAACATGAAAATTTGTTTGGCTTTCTCGACGTTCCATGAACATTATTTGCCAGGAACTCGTTTTTTTTTTTTTCCTGTGACAGAACTATATTTGGAACCAAAAAGTATTCTAAGACTGTTGGAAGAATGCCTAGGCCATGACATCATCTCAGAACCAAAAACACAACTAACCCAAAAATCTCCCCAATTTCTAGGGAACATTTCTGTGTTAGCCTGTGTTAGGGGGCTGTGTTAGGCTGTGTTTGGGGGCTGTGTTAGCCTGTGTTTGGGGCTGTGTTAGCCTGTGTTTGGGGCTGTGTTAGCCTGTGTTTGGGGCTGTGTTAGCCTGTGTTTGGGGGCTGTGTTAGCCTGTGTTTGGGGGCTGTGTTAGCCTGTGTTTGGGGCTGTGTTAGTCTGTGTTTGGGGGCTGTGTTAGCCTGTGTTTGGGGCTGTGTTAGCCTGTTTTTGGGGGCTGTGTTAGCCTGTATTTGGGGCTGTGTTAGCCTGTGTTTGGGGGCTGTGTTAGCCTGTATTTGGGGCTGTGTTAGCCTGTGTTTGGGGGCTGTGTTAGCCTGTATTTGGGGCTGTGTTAGCCTGTGTTTGGGGCTGTGTTAGCCTGTATTTGGGGCTGTGTTAGCCTGTGTTTGGGGGCTGTGTTAGCCTGTATTTGGGGCTGTGTTAGCCTGTGTTTGGGGGCTGTGTTAGCCTGTATTTGGGGCTGTGTTAGCCTGTATTTGGGGCTGTGTTAGCCTGTGTTTGGGGGCTGTGTTAGCCTGTGTTTGGGGGCTGTGTTAGCCTGTATTTGGGGCTGTGTTAGCCTGTGTTTGGGGGCTGTGTTAGCCTGTATTTGGGGCTGTGTTAGCCTGTGTTTGGGGGCTGTGTTAGCCTGTATTTGGGGCTGTGTTAGCCTGTATTTGGGACTGTGTTAGCCTGTGTTTGGGGGCTGTGTTAGCCTGTATTTGGGGCTGTGTTAGCCTGTATTTGGGGCTGTGTTAGCCTGTGTTTGGGGGCTGTGTTAGCCTGTGTTTGGGGGCTGTGTTAGCCTGTATTTGGGGCTGTGTTAGCCTGTGTTTGGGGGCTGTGTTAGCCTGTATTTGGGGCTGTGTTAGCCTGTGTTTGGGGCTGTGTTAGCCTGTATTTGGGGCTGTGTTAGCCTGTATTTGGGGCAGTGTTAGCCTGTGTTTGGGGGCCATGTGCTGCAGCTCAATGAGCGGTGGTTATCCCCCCCATGCTGAGACACGCTCCCCTCTTTGTCCACCTGCTCCTCGCTTCCCTGCAGCTGTCTGTCTGCGGATCAGGGGCTCCCGGGCCAGGCTGGTATTTTTAGCACCAAAAAGTAAATGTGGCGCATACCGGAGTGCCTAAGCAGGCCCAGCCCTGTTTCTCCCTCCCTCCCCCCTCTGCCTCTCTCCCTGCCTCTCTCCCTCCCTCCCTCCCTGCCTCCCTGCCTCTCTCCCTCCCTGCCTCTGTCCTCTCCTCCCTGCCTCTCTCCTCCCTCCCTGCCTCTCTCCCTCCCTCCCTCTCCCTGCCTCTGCCTCTCCCTCCCTCCCTCCCTGCCTCTCTCCCTCCCTCCCTCCCTCCCTGCCTCTCTCCCTCCTCTCCCTCCCCTCCTGCCTCTGTTTCTCTCCCTCCCTCCCTGCCTCTCTCCCTCCCTCCCTGCCTCTCCCTCCCTCCCTGCCTCTGTCTCTCCCTCCCTCTGTCCTCTCCCTCCCTCTCTCCCTCCCTCCCTGCCTCTCTCTCCCTCCCTCCTCTCCCTCCCTCCCTGCCTCTCTCCCTCCCTCCCTCCCCCTCCCTGCCTCTCTCCTCCCCTGCCTCCCTCCCTCCCTCCCTCTCCTCCCTCCTCCCCTGCCTCTCTCTCCCTCCCTCTCTCCCTGCCTCTCCTCCCTCCCTCCCTCTGTCCTCTGCCTCTCCCTCCTCCTCCCTGCCTCTGTCTCTCTCCCTCCCTCCCTCCCTCCCCTCCCTCCCTCCCTGCCTCTCCCTCCTCCCTCCCTGCCCTCCCTCCCTCTGTCCT
The DNA here is from genome assembly GCA_022829145.1 of Albula goreensis. Taxonomy (NCBI): domain Eukaryota; kingdom Metazoa; phylum Chordata; class Actinopteri; order Albuliformes; family Albulidae; genus Albula; species Albula goreensis. The sequence goes on along the minus strand of CM040763.1, from coordinate 1,152,668 downwards.
CTGTTTCTCTCCCTCCCTCCCTCTCTCCCTCCCTCCCTGCCTCTGTTTCTCTCCCTCTGTCCTCTGTTTCTCTCCCTCTGTCCTCTGTTTCTCTCCCTCCCTCCCTGCCTCTCTCCCTCCCTCCCTGCCTCTCCCTGCCTCCTCCCTCCCTCCCTGCCTCTCTCTCCTCCCTCCCTGCCCCTCCCCCCTCCCTCCCTGCCTCTCTCCCTCCCTCCTCCCTGCCCTCTCCCTCCCTCCCTGCCTCTCTCTCTCCCTCCCTGCCTCTCCCTCCCTCCCTCCCTGCCTCTCTCTCTCTCCCTGCCTCTCCTCCCTCCCTCCCCTCTGTCCTCTGCCTCTCTCCCTCCCTCCCTGCCTCTCTCCCTCCCTGCCCCTCCCTCCCTGCCTCTCTCCCTCCCTCCCTGCCTCTCTCTCCCTCCCTCCCTGCCTCTGTTTCTCTCCCTCCCTCCCTGCCTCTCCCTCCCTCCCTCCCTCTGTCCTCTGTTTCTCTCCCTCCCTCCCTGCCTCTGTTTCTCTCCCTCCCTCCCTGCCTCTCCCTCCCTCTGTCCTCTGTTTCTCTCCCTCCCTGCCTCTGTTTCTCTCCCTCCCTCCCTCCCTCTGTCCTCTGTTTCTCTCCCTCCCTCCCTGCCTCTGTTTCTCTCCCTCCCTCCCTCTGTTTCTCTCCCTCCTCCCTCTCGTTGCCCTCTGTATGGCTCAGTGAGGACACACACAGAGGAGCATCAGGGCTCAGAGCAGTGGGATGCCGCTCTCAGGAAGCTGTGCAGCAGGTACCACCCCCCCTCCCCCATGCTGTAACAGGCCTATTTTTAATTCACAGTTTACACACAGCTACATCCTACTGCACTGTCCCCTTTTCAAGTCCACCGCCTAACGCTCAGCCCCCCCACCTCTACAGCCACCCCTACCGCGACGCTCACGCTAACGCTGTTTTATGCCTCTCTATTTTTACTCTCCAGCCAGCCCAGAGGTATCACACTGTGCCACTGTCTTCCTGCGAGCCTTTTTTAAAAGCGCAAACAGGCTAACGTGGACATCATGACTGCATCATTACTGCAGACCTTAATGACACTTTTAGCATCACTACTGCAGACCTTAATGACATTTTTAGCATCATTACTGCAGACCTTAATGACACTTTTAGCATCATTACTGCAGACCTTAATGACACTTTTAGCATCATTACTGCAGACCTTAATGACACTTTTAGCATCATTACTGCAGACCTTAATGACACTTTTAGCATCATCACTGCAGACCTTAATGACATTTTTAGCCCTGAAGTTTGAAGCAGGCGCTCTGTGGGAGATCCAGGTGAACAATGCGCTCCTTCATAAGATATGCGTCGCTCTTTCACGCACCTCTTAAACATGAAAGTAGATATCAAACGTGAACAGTTTCTACACAAATAGCTCTTGTATTTTGACAGAGAGGGCTCTGTGTTGACAGACTAAACCCGTGGCAAATGATATTGAAAAACTGGTGCATCATTTAATTAGAAATCAGATTTGAGTCATATTTGTGTCGGGGCAGTTGGGCTGGAACCATTGCAGAAACCTGAATGCTGGAATCTGCTTGTGTGAAATTGACATGACATGAAAATGAAATAAATACTGCAGAAATACCTCAGGTAATATGTTCAAATTTGAACACTGGACCATGAGTTTGGGCCGTTTAAACAGAGGCCAGAGTGTCTGTGTGTGCGCAGGGGCGGGTCCTCACAGGGTGAGCTTTGATGTTTTTGGGGAGTTAAATGTGATGATGTCATTGGGGGGAAGCATGACCAATTCAGTAAACCTGTTATGCAAATAAGGCCACTGTGCATGCACCAAAAAAACGTCGCATTTCATTAGTTAAAATGAGCAAAAACCAACACAGCCAAACCCCTACATTTACAAATATTATGATGAGCAAGAACAAGATGAACAACAACATAGATTAATTTAAATGGGGAAAAACATTCAATAACCCAAACAACTGAAATCCTCTCTGATAATCAAAAATATGTCAGGTATAGGATTATTCAAAAGGGGCTTTAGACCTTCATTTCTTCCTCCACTTACTTGTTAGGGACCATAGACATTTAAGTTTGAGTTAGGGACCATAGACGTTTAAGTTTGAGTTAGGGACCATAGACGTTTAAGTTTGAGTTAGGGACCAGTGACAGTTAAGTTTGAGCTAGGGATCATAGACGTTTAAGTTTGAGTTAGGGATCATAGACGTTTAAGTTTGAGTTAGGGACCAGAGACAGCTAAGTTTGAGTTAGGGATCATAGACGTTTAAATTTGAGTTAGGGATCATAGACGTTTCAGTTTGAGTTGTCTTTGAGGAATATAAAGATCATCATATGGATACATTTACCTCAGACATATTTACCTATTTTAGTAAATACTGTATGTGACATGCAACATTAAGTACAGATGCAAAAATAAGTAGTTGCATTATACTGGAAATACATCATAAAAGTGGTCAGAGCTTGTTAATGGGGCCCATCGGCAGCGCGCCTTAATGACATGGCACGGATGTCTGGAGGCTATTTTTACACACGGAAAACGCACTGTCCAAACAAGAAGTTACTAAAAATCGCCGAAAAATTTATTCTGTTGCTGACAACAAACTCAAACAAAAAAAAATAGAGTGTAAACAGAAGGACGAGCGTCACACGGGGCTGAAAACACAAACAAACACACCAGGAAGGAACCAGTTGTTTATTTTTATTTTCCGGAAAAGAAAAAAGAAAGAGCAAAAAAAATTCTAAACAAAAAACAAACAGAGTTTGTTTGGATGGTTGGCTGTCTGACACTGGCACAGGCTGTCCATAGCAGGAGAACGTCCTGCAGACATGCAGCATGAGACACCGCTGTGGTCAGTTACTCTTTGTTTTAGTTAATTATTTAATTTTTACAGACGGACGGCCTGGGCTGTGAGGTAACCTGTAAACATCAGTGATTTTTTAGTGATGTTATACCTGCTGTCTCTGGTGAGGTGAGGTGAGGTTGCGTTTGGGTTCTCTGAACATTGTTGCAACGTTAGGGAAGTTAGGATGCCATAGAAACCACCACTGAAAAATAAGAGTAATGTAAAGAAATGATGTAAAGGTCATTAATTCAGCTGTAATCAAGATAAAACCATCTTCAGTAACTACACTGGTGCACAGATCAAAAAGCTGTTTTTGTTTTTAATGTTAATGTTTATTTTATGTAAACTGTTTCTGAGGTTCCTAATGTGCATATCAGATGAAAATAGCTCCACTGTTTTCTCTACACAAGAAAACATTTTTTTTATTATTTTTTAAAATGTATTTCATTAATGTGTTTCATATATAACACAAGAGCAGATACTCTCGCTCCAGACGCTGTAGCTGCTCGGGCTGGTGATGTACCTCACCCCCTCTGCACATGTTTCTGTAAAGTGGTTTTCCGCCTGTGCTGGAATTTTACACATGGGAGGGATCATTCACCTATGGGACATGTGTACGTGTGTATGGGGGCTGTGATCCAGAGCCCCACCAGGACCAGACCGTGCCCCCCCCCCCCACCCCCCACCAAAACCAACACCTGCCGGCCCAGCACAGACTGACCACCACAGCTCTGCACGCAGGACACGCACTAAATCTGAACGAGTGCGATAAACTTATAAATTATTTGATTGTTGACGGTCAGTCTTTGTGTTATATGTCAGGTCCCCTTGGAGAAGAGACTGCGATCTCAGTTGGGTCTTTCTGGGAAAATAAAGGAGAAATAAATAAATAAATAAATAAATCTAAATTTCAGGCAATCTCTCGTTTTGTGGATTTAAGATTCATTTTCTAAACTAATAATTACCACAACACCATGATTATTTTTCTTAATTCATTATTACAGTCCGTGTTTTAGCAGCATTTTATATAGTGACATGTTCTTGTCCCATTGGCATATTTTAAGCAAATTTTCATCAATATATGTCTCTGTTTTTCTTATTTTTTTAAATTGTATTTTGACCCCCTGTTGCCCCCCCTTATGACCTGTGATGTAAGCCCTCAGTGGGACAGGGCCGACCCCCCCACGTCCGGAAAACTCAGACCGGAGACAGCTGCAGAGGGGTAAAAATATTCAAAGGTAAATACCCCTCATGGAAATGGGAATACACTGAGATATACTGCAAATGGATGGGATATACTTTACTGTGATGTTAATGTGTTCCTTTTTTTTCTTCAAATAAATACATAAATCAATGCCCTATAAGTAAACTGAATCATTTTCATACCGCTGACATGTATTGTGAAAATTCTGGGTAATATAAATTATTCCACTATATAGCAGTGGATCAATAATTTGGATACATGAAAAACCCAAATGGGGTATATGCCCATTAGAACCATTTTGATGGAAAACAGCAACCATTAAAAATGAAAAACCGTAACACTTTACACAGACAAAGCTATTTTAAAGAATTATAACAGGAAAAATGTTGTGTCTTTGCAAAAGAATGATGATTAATATTTAATGCAACATTTAGTATTTATTTTTGACACCAATGGGTAACAAAAATTAAGCTGCCCAACTCAAGTGGTTCAACAAACTTGTTTTGCTCAAAATCAAACAGGCCTGACTTCTGGGCTCTACAGAGCACCTTGCTGAAGGAATAAACTGCAAACGTTCCACAAAACAATTACCATTACTTAAGCTCTGCATTTAACACGTTTCATTTAATGTCAGTGAGGGAAATCCGATTGAGAAACACAAAACAAGCAAGGAGAGGGTGTTCAAACCCCCCCCACCAAAGCTCCAGTGTGTGCAGTTACCCCCGAGTGGGTGCTCTCAGAGCTCTGTGTCTCTTGCTATTTTCAGCCCCAGAGTTGATGATATTATTTGTCTGCCGGGAGGAAGTGAGATGGCGGCTGGCGGCTGTTTTCGGGGGCTCTTGGTTTTTCTTGTGAGCAGCGGAACTCTCTCCATGGCCCTGTGGCTCTCTCGCACCCTCTGCCTCCTCACAGCTGCTCTGTTGTTTGGCTTTCAGCATCATTAAAACTTTCACAACTCTCGCAAATACAGGCCTGCCAAAACACCAGAGAAACACAACCCACAACCCAAGCTGTGATGTAAAGTTCAAGCTAATTTATCTTGATTTCAAGATCAGTATATTTATTTTTAATTGTATTTTAGAACTCACAGAGTTCAATGTTTCAGGTACTTCACCTTTGCAAGCTGGTTTTAGGCCAGGCTTAAATCAATATTTGACTTTGAAGCCCAGCTCCCTAACCATTATACTACACTGTAACCTCTGAGCTACAAGCCCAGCTCCCTAACCATTACACTACACTGTAACCTCTGAGCTACAAGCCCAGCTCCCTAACCATTACACTACACTGTAACCCTGAGCTGAGCTACAAGCCCAGCTCCCTAACCATTACACTACACTGTAACCTCTGAGCTACAAGCCCAGCTCCCTAACCATTACACTACACTGTAACCTCTGAGCTGCAAGCCCAGCTCCCTAACCATTACACTACACTGTAACCTCTGAGCTACAAGCCCAGCTCCCTAACCATTACACTACACTGTAACCTCTGAGCTACAAGCCCAGCTCCCTAACCATTATGCAGCCCAAGTCAATGCTGAGTAGCTGCAGGAATCTGAACCCTGGTCTCTGTCAAACTGAACTGAGTTTCTCCTATTCCAGAGCAGCATAACAACGTCACACCCACCTGAGCCCGTAAATCACAGAGAGGAGCTTTGATTTGCTGCGCATGCCAGAGAACAACAGGGCTAATTTCAGACACAAAGGAGGAGACCCAGGTGTCCTCGCCCATGTGTCGGGCCCGAAGCGTGACATCAGCGCGTGACAAACGTTTTGTGTGAGTTTCCTGCTTTATTTGTGTTCACAGTGGGGGAGATTTAGATAGAGGGTGTGCTCGACATTGTTTGTCATCAATACAGGAGGAAGAATGTCTCTGTCTCTCTCTCTCTCTCACACGCTCTCTTTCTCTCAATTTAAATGACAGGGTGCTTCATTCACATATGTTACTCTTTGCTGCCAAAGGGTACAAATAAAACTAACTGACATAACAATTCCCAAACTAATTTATAATTATAGTCCTGGAGGGCTGCAGTCTCTGCAGGTTTTCCAGTCCTGGAGGGCCGCAGTTTCAGGTTTTCCAGTCTGTAGAGGGCAGTGTCTGCAGGTTTAACTCCAGTCCTTAGGGGGCAGTGTCTGCAGGTCAGTCCTGTAGAGGGCAGTGTCTGCAGGTTTAACTCCAGTCCTAGGGGGCAGTGTCTGCAGGTTAACTCCAGTCCTGTAGGGGGCAGTGTCTGCAGGTTTAACTCCAGGTTGTGGGTGTCCCCGCAGGGTCTGGGGAAGGTGTTATTCCTTGCTCCTCTGTGAGGGCCAGATTATACACTGGTCACTTTGTTCCAGGTGAAGTGATCCAAGGACTTATAAAAAGAGTTGCTGGCCAGACCATGTTAGAAAACAAGAAAACAAGCAGTGGCATTTAAATGTCAGTCAAGGTAACGATAAACATTGAATGAATCCTGGCCTGAGCAGTGTTGCTTTAGGAAACTACTGAAAGGATTTTGAGAGCACAGTTTCGCAGCATGTGTTCGCTGCAGTGTGATGTCAGCTGTAATATGGTGCTGGCGCACTGCTGGCATGGTGCTGAGACAGGCCTGTCAGTGACTTTGCTCGCCAACCAGGGTTTAGGCCGTAGGTGTGGAATCTGGCAGGGCGTTGGAACACCTCCGAGCAGGGTGGGGGCGCTGTCATAAACTTGACCTCAGTCACCACATCCAGGGCCCTGACATCTCTGCCCTCTTCTCTGCGGTAATTGCTATTTTGCACACCAAGCTGTGAACTAAGTCCACATTTTCATTTTCAGTGGCAGTTTCTTCCCTCCCAAAAGCCCACCAATCAAGCTTAAAAAATTAAAAATGCTCATTTGTAGTCAATTATGGTTTGATTTGGACCAGTCCCAGAAGATTCAATTCAGCCTACCAAAGCAGGGCTATTAACACCAGAGTTCTGGCAAAATGCCCAAAAAATGGTTGTCTATGTCTGTCTGCCAAATCATTCACTATATCTGATTGGCTACACATTCCTGAAAAATCCTCGCCCAGTTTGAATCCTCAGGTCACACCTGTAAATGAGAGCTGAGCTCTCAGGTGACCTGCCAGTTAAAAAGCGCTAGGCTCTTTTGTGTGGGCATACCCCTCAGAGCTCTGATCATGCTGACTATGATGAAAACAAAAAGGAGGAAAAACTTTTTAAAAAGAAGGAAGTATAAATTGCTTCACTTTTCCCCCCAGGGCAACTGGGGAGGGGACGCCAGAGGGGCCAAAAACCAGTATCTACACAGCAGAGCTCAAACATAGGCCAGAGATAAAAGACTGAAGATGGTCTGAATGGGGAAAAAAAAAAACTTGATCTCTGGACCACAACATCAGAGTCTGTGCTGTCCCTCCCAGGGGTGCGCAGGGTTCATCTGAGGACCGAGCTGGCAGCTGGAGTCGGGAACTGTCATGCTTTGTCCAGGAAAACAGAGACACTGTCCATGTAACTTGGGCCTCTGGCAGCGTATGTTGAGCTGGGAGCTCGGCTGCAGGCTGAGGTTGCAGGCTTGAATCCCAAGAGAGGCACTGTCAATGTACATGGGTATGTTAACATACAGTGCCCCACCTGGGAATCAAACCTGCAACCTCTGATACATAAATATCAGCTTTTTAAATTGCTCTAGTTCAGCCCTTATTTGCATAATATAAATGCAAGGGCTTACATCCCTACTCTCAGATTAGCTTGATACAGAAAACTGAACAGAAACATAAATTATGACCAGCAACATGCTCAATGCTTTGGAAATAATTTGATTTTAACAGACCAGAACACACATAATTTTAAAGGAACAGACAAAAAATGTGAAAATTCTAGTTAGGATGATCTTGTGTAAATAACGGTCGGCCAATCAGCTTCCACTGCACACGGTCGGCCAATCAGCTTCTGCTTGTACAGTCTCCACAACAGATGGTTTCTGTTTATAAAATATTTTCACATTCGAACACATCCCTGCTGGGAGATGAGAAGATTCATGTGAATAAATGATGCGTCTAGGGCCGGTACCCTTCAGCAGGCTCTGCTCTTCAGTATTAAGAGTGTTAATGATGGGAGCCACTTCACCCCACTTCCTTCAGCTACAACAAATAAATAAATAAACAAACAGGGAGGTTAAAGCGTCCGTTAGGTCATGTCCATGCAAGAGAATTGTTCCCCGCTAGCGGCCTGTGGGAAACTGTGCTGACTTTTTTCGTACCCTTTTTCCGCTTTGCTGCGTTTCATTTCTCATTAACAATTAACAGGACTAAAAGGCAAACCTGAAGCCGGAGAGGAGCCACAGTCTATGGGTTTCGCAAGAGTAAACTGCCATAATAACCGGTTATGGCGCAAACAGGGATACAATGGGGTCCGTTCTCAGTGCGCTAACTCCTGGTGCGCTAAGCTGGTAATTGGGCATAATTAAAAGGATATTCGCACGTCTTCTCCAGTCGGCCTCGTCTGCACCAGGCACGTTTCCCACAGCCCGTAATTAGAGTGTCAGACTGGAGTCTGTCTGGAGTTTGTGTAGAGCCAGTGACAGCCACTGTGCACAGGGAACCAGTGCTACTGTACTGCAGATATCAGGCTTAAGCAGTCTGCTGCAGTGTGCACACACACACACACACACACACACACACACACACACACAGACACACACACACACACACACACACACACACACACACACACACACACACACACACACACACACACACACACACACACACACACACAGACACACACATTCACACACACACTCACACACACACACACACAAACACACACACACACACACACACACACACACACACACACATGCACACAGCTCGCTTTTGGCATCAAAAGCAACCATTTCTTTTTATTTTAAAAAAGCAGAAAAACTATAAGGCGGTCTGGAGTAGGATAAATGACAGTGATGAAAAACTACCAAACCTTTGAACTGTTCCCTGAACCTGAGAAAGACATGAGGATAGAAATGAGCCCTGACAAAGGGCAGATCAGAGCACTAACTACCCTGTACAGTCTTGCTGTGTTGCTCTTCTGTTCACGTCACCAGTGAGGCCAACACACACTTCCTAAGTATAATGCTATTTTCTATCTGCAAAAACCAAGCTGAAATGTGTATACATACGATTCAGCCTCCACCATTGGGCTAAGCAATGTCACTGCTATACTAGTCACTGGGTGCTAGCTTTGAGCATTGGCATGTAATTCTGAGCATGGTAACTGCAGATATACTGACTGCCGCTGCTTTCCAACATCATGGCTGACCAGGCCAAAAGTCGGTGGGTTTGCTGTCATGTCTGTCATGTGCATACATAAGCATTTGCCTAGGAGAGTACATATGTGCCTGTGTACAGGAGTATGCTTACGTGTTTATATGTGTTTGTCTCTGTGTGTGTGTGTGTATGAGTGTGCATGAAATTACATTTGCAGAAAGACAGAAAATTCCCCCAAAAAGCCACCTCTGAAGGGGCAGTAATTCCCATTGACAGATACTTGAATGAAGTGTCACTTTCAGGCCTGAACGGGCAGGAGGCGATTTCACTTCTTATGTGCGGAAAGCTGAGCCGCGCTCCTCCAGGTCAGGCGGGCAGACGGAGCTCACCGCTATTGCGCCATAGCTCTCACATGTTTTCAAACATGACAAACATATTAACTCAAGCGTGATTTATTCTGCCTCATGTTCCGCATGCTCAGCAGAACTGCGAAACGCAAACGCCGTCCCCGGCGGGTCACCGGGCCAGAGTTGCAGCGGCTAAGGTTACTGTCCTTCACATTTGCTTACAGTTTGTCTTCCAGCTAACAAATTATTTTGTTTGGGCCAGTGTCTAGTTATATTTACAGTATGAACAATATTGGATTTCATGGAATAAGGACTAATATTTATGTGTGGGGTCTACCCTGGGGAGGCACACACACTCCAATGAGGACAGACATACACAAACACAAAAGCGCACAGACATACACAAACACACAAGCACACAAACATGCACACACACGCAAGCACACGCATGCACGCCCTCACACGAACACACACGCACAAACTCACTTCACTCTATTACACTCCTCTATCCTGTGTCTGTGTCATTCTGCCTTTTTGTCTCTCTCCCTTTTTCCCTCCCTCTGTCCCCCTTTCCATTTCTCTGTTCTCCACTGCTCAAACTCTTATTCGGGCTCCAGGTGGGCTGAGCTGAATCATGGGAAAATTCACAAATAGAACACTGTGGGATGGTCTGCAAGCCACAAGCTCCTCACAGAAACGTTTCACAACGCCATGTCTGCAGCTGCTGAAGTGGACTGCGTGCCGGCCCCAATACAGGATGAACTCGCTGACCTGTCAGCGCGGCCATGCGGCAGGGTGCCCTGACTCAGATGTGCGTCATTCTGCTGCTCCCCCACCACATTCCACTGCTGAGGAATTACGCCACTGCACTCTGACCCAGCTAGCGTCCCCGCAAATATATATATATCACATATAATAATAATAAAGAAAAAAAACTGGATCAGCACACCAGAATTAGAAACAGAAAAAATTTATGTTTTATGTCATAGGTTTCTGACTTCTTTCTTGAAAAATTAAAATTGTTAATACATAAGAAACATTATGCAGCCTGATTCATATGGAAAAAGGAGCTTATGTTAACATTTCCAGATTTCATGACTAAACTCTAATGAATATATAACTAATGTTATTAAATATTATTTTTTATTTGGCATAACTAATAAGGCAGTTACTTTCTGTGCCACACTCTACTCTCACAGTGGGCTTTTCAAGCCTCTACACTTTTAACACCATGTATTTCAAAGCACCACAGCCGGAACTCATTAAATACTTTTAAAAATTAACATGAAAATAAATCCAAGTGTTAATTTTTTTCCCTTAGGAAAACAGTTTAGCAAGTTAAGCAAAAACCAGGCTCTGTGTGTACACAAAACATTTGGCAGGCCTCAGTGCCATACTGAATCTCCTGGCACTTATCACCTGATATGACTGCAGCCAAGTTACCTGAGAAGCGCACACACCTGGGTGAGCTGGACCCACCTGAGGACGACGCAGGTAAAACCGTCACACTGACACACAGCCCCTCCCTGGGAGCACAGAGACACCACACCCAGCTCCTCTGAAGGGACAGGTAGAGATATAAAAAAATGTCTTTCAATGAAAAGGCAATTACTCCACTGTCGCCACCGCCATGGAGGGAGGGGGTGCTTACCTTTCGGAGAATTCCGTTCTGCGACACACGATATGGCATTACAGACACGCTGGCGACCGGCGCCGGCGGGCGTCCTGAAACTAAAGCACTGTGACTCGTGGAGGGCTTTTGCCAGCCCAACCCCTCATCCCCACCCCCATGCCCGCTGGAGTCTGCTGTGGTTTGGTGGAGGGGCCGCCTCCGCCCTCCGCGACTCTACAGGGCACCCCAGGCGTGTAACAGTAACGGGGAGCGTGAGTGACAGGGTGGCGTATCGCTGACACGCCTGGCGGTAAGCAAGTGCAGCAGCTCCGGGGGGGTGTAGAGCAAAACTCCAACCAAAATGGGATGTCTGAAATATACATTTATGACTATTTTTTTTTTTAAATTGCGATATTAAATTAATTGCATTACATTAAATTAATTTTATGTAAATGCCTATATTAACTGAATTTAAACACCAGTATATGCAGACGACCGTCATGCCTACAGAACATCATGCTGTTATCTGAATGGCTTCAGAGGTCAGTGTGGAGAGGGCTCAGTGTAGTTCCCTCATTAGCTATGCCTGTTAAAGAGCTATACTTTCCCTGCTATTCAATTAAACACAGTTAGTCTCCTAAAGGGCAAATCCAATTCAATCAAACTGAACTTCGGCCTTTCAACTGAATGAATCGGACAGATTCCAGAGGACACATTCTCTTGTCTTCAGCAGAGTAGAATATACACTCAGAGGATCTCATGGTCTGAATGTAAAGTCTGATTGGGTTAACTTGCATGTGCCCTTAAAGTCCATGTGTTTTCAGGTTTAGTCTGCAGTCTGGCAGTGAGCAGGGTGCAGCTGACGTGGGTGTCACAGACACGAGGACTGAGTGATGGATAACTGACTGACTCACTCCCCCCCACTGGTGCTCCTCCCAAGCCTTCTTCCTGTTTTTGGTTTTCCTCATCGCATTTACCCTGAGATTGGTTTCATCGAGGTTTCAGCTGGGGTGTAACATGTGACAGATTTAGTGAAATGCAACATGCAGATTTTGATTTGATTTGATTTGATTTGATTTGATTGGATGGGCTGAACGCTTGAGTCTTAGGGTAAGTAGTTCAGGTCTCTCATGTGACCATCACTCACAGAAAGGTCCTCCCATCAGCAAAAGTGTTTCTTTTTTGTTTTTATTTCAGGTTATTTTTTATGCATCCTTTATTTTACTAGGAAATTCCCACTGAGATGTTTCTTTCAAAGGAGTCTTGGCCAAGAAGGCAGCAACAGAGAAGAAACATTAAACAGATGTTTCAACATACTAATATGACTCTGCTTCAAACTCTTACATCACCAAAAACCCTCGTATTATGGGGGATTATTCTAATGCAACAATATTGTTTAGTTACATTTGTGGTGTGCTTAACTCCTGTTTACCTAAAGCTCAACAATTTGGCAATATTTTCACAAGGGTTTCTGGGAGTTTGTACCTTTATTTAGCCACAAAAGCAGACGAGCTCACCACCGGGCAGCCCTGAGAGGCAAACATCACTCCGGCAGCCCTGCGAGGCAAACTTCGCTCCGGCAGCCCTGAGAGGCAAACATCGCTCCGGCAGCCCTGAGAGGCAAACATCACTCTGGCAAGCTGCACATGGACTCACACCAGCCCTCCACACCGCACCTCAGACCCACAGTCACACAAGACAAACATCCTGCACAAAGACAGGCATCTTACAGTCCTCACAAACACATAGCAGCTCAGCTCCAGCGCACTCACACCACCTGACCTGCGGATTATGCATTTGTACAGTAAATGTTCATTTTAATGTTCTGATGAACCCAACGCAGACTGACTGTGTGAAATGCTGAACTGCCAGTGCCAGCCCAAACTTACCCCAGAAGTGTTCTGGCACTGGTCAGATTACCAGAAGCATGGGAAACAAAACAACAAAGTTAACCAGCCACTGGATCAGATGCTAAATGTGTCTGGAGTCATCTCTACTTCCCATTTCTCCTGTTAGCATTCAGGCCGTAGCGCTGGGGTAACTCAATAAAGGCAGAAAGTGAGTCAGCTTTGTTACCTCCTGTGTAAGGCCTCTGTCTTTGGTGCATGAGTGGACAGACCTTGTGATACACTCATAGATTTGTCAAAATCTATCACAAATGTTAAAAACATCACAAAGGACAAGCCGCTGTTCCCGAGCACCCATGGCAACAGCAGGGCAGTGGTCCTCGCTCCGTTTAGAACATGGTAACGCAGGTAAAGGCTGAAAAACTGAACTCCACATTAAAAAATAACTTTTCTTTGTGACATCACTGTTGCTGGAGGCCATTATCAGCACCCCTCAGCAGGCAGACGACTTCTGGAATTTTAAAATAATCTCCCTTCTCTGACATCATCACCATGACAACCACTATCAGCACCCTCAAACAGAAGCCAAACTCCAGTTAAAAATAGGCTCCCTTTATGACATCATCACCAAGGAGACCATTATCCTCACCATCAGTGGTGCACTGTATATCTAAGTAGCAGAGGGGCATCTACAGCCCAGCTGGCTCTCCCACACCAGCGCGATGGTCATGGCGGGCGGGGCACAGGAGGAGTGAAATAAGTGTTTGGAAATTTCCACGGGGTGAACCACACATGTTCCATGGGCTGCCAGCCAGAATGTTTGTTGACCAGCCATATAAAAACCATGACAACTGTACTATTCTTCAACCAAGCAGCTAACATTAACGCAGACTGCCTGTTAGTTCAGCCCTCAGAAGGAGAATTTTACCGATTTTGGAGTTGTGCTGTTCAGTGGCAACTTGAACCAGCGAATAAGAGAGAACTGGTGATAATGAGAAACAAACTCACACCCTGATCTTACGAAGCATACCAACAGAGGAAATTCTGCTGAGGTATAGCTCTATGAGTTAAGAAGTTTTTTTTTTTTTCATTTGATTACTTTAATTTTTTATTTTAAAAAATCACCTGTAACACAACCCACTGAGACAAAGACCTGAATAACAAACAGTGCACAAACACACATGGACACGCTGGTCTCTCTGTGAGGCTAACAGCAGACACGGTGTGTCCTGCAGGCTGTTGCCAGCACTGGCCCAGGAGAGCAGCAGTGTGTTACGCAGCACTAAATGAATCAGTTAAAGGTAGCTTTAACACAGTGTTCTGCATTTGTATCCTTGGTTGCAAAGGTTAGCCATGGAATTCCATTACTCTATACATCCATATTTGGCTTATTGGTTCAGCGTTGAGGGACTGTGGGAAAAACACTTCCACCGGGCCAACCTTCTTATTTTTGACTCAGTCTGAAGGTCACACTCTCGTTTCCCTCCTCTCTGTTTGTCGGCCCTTCCATGGCCTTCAGCTTCAGGCCAATTCCTAATATTCTGTAAAGCAAATAGTCTGATTTCCCCCATTATAAAGCCATTCCAAAGCTGTGCTCTGCGCAGGAAATTCCACGAGTAACATGACGAGTCTTTTTCATTGAGAAAAATGAGAGAACGACTTACAAGGAATAATGATATGATATGACTGGTCACATTAGTTAAGCAGACATTAATTCCAGAGTTATATTGCAAAGGCAAAGATGTGTGAAGCACTGTTCTCACATGCAGTATGGTTGTCCATAGTCCGATGAAACATTAAATTTAAAAAACTGATTTTTGGTGATTATTTGGAAATAATCTCCTATATGTAATCATCACCATGACGACCATTCTCAGCTCATTCCCTCAGAAGCCACATTCTGGAGCTTTAAAAAATCTCCCTTTATGACATCATCACCAACTGCTACCATCAGAGCCCCTTTGTTCTCTTCCTCATTCCACTTCCACATCATTCCTTAAAAAAGAAAAAATGAAAACATAAAAAACAGACATTAACAAATGAAAAAAGGCTTTTATTTCCACAAATTACTGAAGTCAAGTGTATATTTTCAATCCACAAAAACCTCAGACCACAACAGGGTAGTGTGTAATGATTTTTTAAAAAGCGTCTGTCTGGGAGCAAGGGAAAACTGCTGCAATTATGGCAGACTTGCAGAACAGACAGACGAGGCCAGGGAAGACTCCTATCCGAACCAACATACACACCTAACACACATCCTTCCTCCTGTTACGGTACTATCCTGAACCAGGTCTCTCCTGAAAACCATGCGATTTTCTCAGTGAGACCAGTTGGTGATTTGTTAATTTTTAACGGGGGAGGGGGTAATGGCCCGGTGGGAGCACCCCCCTGCCCGCACACCACTAACTAACACACACACGTGTAAAATGGGGATGGCAGGTTAACAAAGGGGGATGCATTTTAGGTCATTTTGCTAGCTAGGGCGATAGCGCCGCCCCCTCACATCGCCCACTGAGTGAGACCATTCGGTAGTCATGATGACCATGCACACAAACCTGTCTCTCTGTGACCTAAGGAGCAGGACACTGACATTACAGCACACACACACACACGCACGCCCAACCAAGTGTTTATGAGACGCTGTGATCAGGGTTTTCCCCTCCCAGCGCATAAGCGTGAGCTGACTCTCTTTCCTGTGGAAGAGCGCAGCTGAGTGTTTCTCCCAGACGCTGGTAGACTCCATGCCACAGTGCATAAAGACCATTCAGTCCCCTCCAGGTGGCCTTAGCCACTGCACTGGTGCATTTTACCCACTATCTACACACTATAGAGTACCCGAGATACAGTATGGCAACAATAGAGCACAGAGCAGAGAACAACGGCTCGCCTGTGATCACGGCTCCAGATCTCCAGGCTATTTCGGTCCCTGCTCTTCAATTGTATGCCTGTATAATAGGTATTGAAACGAGGAATTTCCTAAATACCTCCGGAATTCCATTGAAGCGTGTCGCTGGAAACGAAGCAACACTCTGCCAAAACAAAACAAAACAAAAAGAGCTCACCGCCACCCCAGGTCTCCTGTCCTCCCAGAGTCTTTCACACGTGGTGGGTTAATGAGTGACAGGGGGCAGGGAATGTGGAATGGATAACCCGCTCCCTGGGCCTCAGGGTTTGAGGGCTGCGGTTCGCCTGTTGACCCGTTAATTGAATAACCCGCTATGCCAGGTGAGTTTTACCTGCCACGCTTCAGCCTGAAATGAGCCTGCTGTCTCAGAACACACTGGCTAGTCATTAACAGCCTGAACGCTCGAGCACACACACACACACACACACACACACACACACACACATACGCACGCACACACACGCACACACACACACACACATACGCACGCACACACACACACACACACAGACATGCACACACAGAGCCGATACCTGCGGTCTTTCACTAAAAGTGTTCCAGAGCGGCCATGTCGTTTTCAGGGACCCCCCCAGCCGCCCGGTCTCTCTGACCCCCAGCCGCCCGGTCTCTCTGACCCCCCCAACCATCTGGTCTCTCTGACCCCCCCAGCCATCCGGTCTCTCTGACCCCCCCAGCCGCCCGGTCTCTCTGACCCCCCCAGCCATCCGGTCTCTCTGACCCCCCCAGCCAGCCGGTCTCTCTGACCCCCAGGCCTCCAGCCATCCGGTCTCTCTGACCCACCCAGGCCTCCAGCCGCCCGGTCTCTCTGACCCCCCCAGCCGCCCCGGTCTCTCTGACCACCCAGGCCTCCAGCCATCCGGTCTCTCTGACCCCCAGCCAGCCGGTCTCTCTGACCCCCAGGCCTCCAGCCATCCGGTCTCTCTGACCCACCCAGGCCTCCAGCCGCCCGGTCTCTCTGACCCACCCAGGCCTCCAGCCATCCGGTCTCTCTGACCCCCAGCCATCCGGTCTCTCTGACCCCCAGCCATCCGGTCTCTCTGACCCCCCTAGCCATCCGGTCTCTCTGACCCCCAGCCATCCGGTCTCTGACCCCCAGCCGCCCCCAACCATCTGGTCTCTCTGACCCCCCAACCATCTGGTCTCTCTGACCCCCAGCCAGCCCGGTCTCTCTGACCCCCAGCCAGCCATCCGGTCTCTCTGACCCCCAGCCAGCCGGTCTCTCTGACCCCCCAGGCCTCCAGCCATCCGGTCTCTCTGACCCCCAGCCATCCGGTCTCCTCTGACCCCCCAGCTGCCCGGTCTCTCTGACCCCCAGCCATCCGGTCTCTCTGACCCCCAGCCGCCCGGTCTCTCTGACCCCCAGCCATCCGGTCTCTCTGACCCCCCCAGCCATCCGGTCTCTCTGACCCCCCAGCCGCCCGGTCTCTCTGACCCCCCCAGCCAGCCGGTCTCTCTGACCCCCCAGCCGCCCGGTCTCTCTGACCCCCCAGCCATCCGGTCTCTCTGACCCCCCCAGCCATCCGGTCTCTCTGACCCACCCAGGCTTTCAGCAGCCCTGGCCTGGCTATTGTACAGGGCCTGTTTCTGCTCACTGACACAAAATGCCCAGCAGCCTTATCTCCCATGGGGGGGCAAGAGAGGGAGGAAGAAAAGTAGAGGGGGGAGAGATGGACAAGGTTAGGGAGAGAGAGAGATAGGGGGAGAGTAAGGAAGAGAGAGAGGGATGAAGGAACAGATGAAGGAAGAAAGAGAAAGAGACGAGAGGAAGGGAGAGAAATGGAGAGGGATGGAGAGAAAGGTAGAGAAAGAGAGGGACAGTAAGGAACAGGGAGGAGAGAGAAAGAGGAAGAGAGACCTAGAGGGAAAAGGAGAGCGGTGGGGGGGAAAATGAGAGACAGAGAGGAGGGAAGAGGATTGGGCCAAAACCACACCCCCCCCAAACGTGATCCCAAACCCCCCCTCCTCACACAGCCCCTCTCTGCCATTGAGACTGCATGATCAAAACCAGACCACGCTGCTATGTTTTTATGTGCTTTTCTCCACATGCGATCCAGTTCACTTTGCATTTCATGGAGGAGTTCCTTCAATATTTGTTATTCAAGTAAAACACACATTATATTTTCACCAAACTGTCTGTTCATTCTCTTATTCCTATCCAAAAAAAAAAAAAGTCAGTAAATTTTGGTCAAGGGCCTGGCTCTGTGGGTAAACTGTATAATGACTCCAGACTGCTATGGCACTTTTGCTATTTTAGCTATTTTAGGGACGCTAGTCACAGCACTGTTTAATGTCTGTAAATAGCTGAGCTTTATGAGTAAAGGTGACACTTGACTTCTCATAAAAGCACTTACATTAATAAGCTAAACTCACTGAGGAACAAACTCATAAGGAACTGATTCACCTGGAATATTCTTACTACAGACCAGCATTTAGTTTGAGATGATTTCTGACTTATACAGTTAAACTGCTAATAGTAGTAACACTCTGATACATCCAAGCAGTTAAATATTTCACTCATATTTTGTGGTCTGAATTTTCCTTTACTTATGGGGTTGGTTGGTTGCATATCTTTCCAGTGACAGAAACTCCAAAAATAAAAAAAAGATGTTTTTCTTTCTCAAGTTCAGGTGTCTTCCCCTGCAGGGCAGAGTCCTCAGTGCGGAGCTGAGTTAGCAGAACCAGGAAGTCAATTTCCAAATGTAATTCCATCACACCCAATGGGTGAGTCACTGCCAGCTACGGCCATATATGGCGATGGTGTGGAGATGGCCTGATTGATTTCATCATTCCTGTCACGATTTCATCCCACCAATCAGGTTCAGTTAATGGCTGAATCACATCAGACCTGGGCGTGGCCGCACACGTGCAGAAGGAACTGCCGTGCAATGGAAACGAGATTGCGACAGTGTTGGACTTCATGGCAATGTGTGACTTTCAAGCCAGGCCTTAAGGCTGATGGAAAAACCGAGACGCAAAGTTGATCTGAAAGGTGGTATTCCGCTCAGACAGTGAGCTGTGGGGTCTCTAAAGGGCCATTTGTATGCAATATTAAAAATTACACTGACAGGGCACAATACACCAGCACAATACACAGCAGACATATAAACATGATCACTGCAACAAAATGATCATCTTCAAAACATTTCCACTGCCTCACCTGATCATTCCCCTGGATCTGATTGGTTGCATAATCGCATAATCCTTTGCAATCTCCGCCCACAATAAGACCCCAGGCTAACCATTGCAGAGGACAGCTGCATTCTCAGATCACTCACCTGGTTAAATTAAGGTAAACATTTTGAAGATCAATGGTGTGAAAGTAAACTGCATCACATCAGGTATGACCTCATTCGGCTTTGTTCTTAACCAACGGAGCATACATTTATGGGGAGAATTCATGAACCCTAAATCAGAAGATGGAGTCGTGATTCACAAATCCCAGAAAGGTGATTTGCACCCAGTAACGCTGATCCTGGATCAGTTTCATTCAACCTCATCCATCCAGGATGTGGGTATGACCACAGACCACAGACCTGCTGCTGAATCTGTCCGTTATTTTCATTACTCATTCATTTGATTAATTCAATAATTTGGTGTGTGCTGGGGGTGGGTCTGGATTTGGCTGGATCTGGCCCTCAGTTAAAAAATCTCCCTTATACAGTTTAATTACACCAGAGGGCCAAAGGACAGAGTGCTTTTTCTGAGCTCTGCTGACCGTATAATCTCCTTGGGTGGAGCATGTATTGAGTTATCATACAACTTTTTTGTTTGTTTTGTTTTGCAATCGCTTTCTTAAAAGGCAATGCACTATTTTGTTTTCATTCTTTTTTCTTGGTGTTTTTTTTTTGGTCTTACGTAGCCTTCATCTTCACACAGAGGTTTAACACAGAGCTACAGCGTGGGCGGCTTATCCTCACACAACAGGGCAGGGCCGTGGACCGTAGAGCAGGCCGTCTTCCTACAGCCCCATTAAAGCAGCGGCTGATATCGTTCCTCCCACTGTTTATTCACAAGGCTGGAATGCTTCCTCATTGATTTCGTGTCTGCCGGCATCTATTTCTGACTAATCATTTGGGCAGCGGGTCAGTGTGTATTTTGCAGTGGTATTTATTCAGCTCGTAAGGGAGAGACTGCATTCCACAATCTTTCCCGACATTTCCCTGCCAAGAAAGTAGACAGTGATAATAATTTTACTTTTTTTTCCCAAAGCTGAAAAAAAGGGGTTAAACAATTTGGAAATTCTCTCATCAGAACAATCACTGCCGTTGTGTGTTACATAAAGTCTCTGAGAGTCACTGTGGGGAGAGGGCTCATTATTTATTCGCTCAGACAAGGTCAGCGTTGCTGCGGCAACTCTCCTGACAAGCAGCTACCGTCCATTATAAATAAGTCGATCAATTTCTCAAGCTTCATTGGAGTCAGAAATAAATGAGTGAAACTGAGATGCTGGAGGGCCTTGCTCTTATGTATTTAAGAGGAAGAGCAGATTTTTACTCAGCACTTTCTTTTCAGCTGAAATTAAGAAATGGACAAAACACACAAGAGGATTCATTTGTTCCAGCATAGCTCTGTGCTCATTTGCAGGTGAAATATTTTTCCACATACGTTTTAGCAGGTTAATTTTGCTGAGCCCAACACACACTGCTAAAGACATGCGCAATCAGTCCCTTACAAAAATCTGCAAGTGGAGAATTAAAAAAAAACTCTGTTTGACGTTTGTGCACTCCTGTACCTGTGCGGTCACTGGTTTGTAGAGGGCCTGCGGTGTGGAGTAATCAGCAGTGCACCGTGTGAGTGTGTGTGTGTGTGTGTGTGTGTGTGAGCCTGTGTGTGTGTGAGTGAGTGTGAGTGTGTGTGTGTGTGTGTGTGTGTGTGTGTGTGTGAGTGTAAAGTGAGCACTGATGGGTGGGTGCAGGGTGAGAGAGTGGATCCTTCTCTCCACAGGTGAGTCAGTGGGTGTGAGTCAGTAATGAGAGGATGTGAGGGCTGGGCTCTGTGACACCCTGCACCTGGGCCAGGGGGGGGGGGGGAAGAGCAGAGTCAGCTTAAACTGCTCACCCCCCAGGGAGTCAGAGGCAGGTGATGGAGGCCTCTTCCCTGTGTGTGTGTGTGTGTGTGTGTGTGTGTGTGTGTGCGCGTGTGAGAGTTTGTGTGAGTGTGTGTGTGAAAATGATTTTTTAATGAAAAATTACTTAATATTTAGTATAAATACATATAAATATATTAGAAATTAAATATAATATTGAATTTAACATTTAATTTAATATGAACTCATCTGACAGACTGGGATCAGACACTACTCCTCTCATTTAAACTCCCCCCATGCCCTCCTGTGTACCCCCTAGGGACAGGGCCGGCGCGTGGGGCCCGCGGGGCGGGAGCAGGGGGGATAATGACCCTCACGTGCCGGCTGATCTCCGGATTAAACGGCCGACCCCGCAGAACAGACAGAGACACACAGGAATGAAAACAGCCTGTCAAAGGGAGACCAGCCCTCACAAAGACATTCAGACCCACTGCACTGTAAAAAATAACATGCAAAGCATACATGACCAGAGTAAAATGAGCTTAAAATAAGAATAATTATCTGCCAATTATGTGGTTAACTACGCCACACACACACACACACACTCACTCACTCACTCACACACACACACACACACACACACACACACACACTCGCACACACAAAGAGAAAAATATTAAGTTGTCTCATAAAAAGGAATAATATATGAAGAAAGTTATCTTCTTTAAAAGAACAACAGCAAAACATTTGGACATAACATGACTGTACTTTTAAATGAAATCCATAAAGCCAAAAGGTGATTTATTTAAAGAAGGTGTGGAAGTCTCTGGAGTGTTTGGCCATTCGCCTGCTTTTCAAGGCCCAACACAGCTACTGTCTGCACCTGCTGAAACGGCCATCCTGCAGGGCCGCAGTTTGGTGCCCTGTATGTTAGAGTTCAGCTGAATTTACTCTTAATGTATACATTTCCATAAGACGTACTTTATGGAGTACAGAAAAAAAACATTTAAACTTTTAATAAATAAAAGCGGGATATGTAACTGAGGAAAGGATTTAGTAAAATAAATAGCATCATAAAAAACACAGGATGAAAGCACTGGGAGGTAATTCCACTTAACAGCAGTCAATAAAAACACTGATATGATCCTCTTTCTGTGTCACTTTAAATGCTGATTTACAGGAGGCAAAGAAACAGAAGATCTGCTTCTTATCGCTTTTACTACGGAGGCAGACGAGTCGTTAATCTTCTCCTCCCTCTATCTCTCCCTCAGCCTATCGGGCAAGAGGAACAAGACAGAATCTGCTCTTTCAGACAGAAACGGGGCGCCCTGGGGTCACCCCAAACCAGGACGAGACGGCGGAGGAGGGAAAGAGGACAGGCAGACAGATTAGATGGATATGGATAGACAGATAGGGAGAGGAGCTTTAAACTTGAACCAGGAAGAAAAAGAAGAAGAGTCACGAGACTTCAATGTGTCATGCTTTTCAACAACCTGGTGGTAAAAAAAGAAAGAAAAGAAGAACATTTTCTAACAATCAGAATCTAGTTTTTAGTGACAGGCTGGGGGTTATCTATGGGACATAGAACTGCGTTTCCATGGAAACGGTGGTTTGTCTGCTCCATATTGAGTCAGTCTGAATGTCTACTGCAGTCTGCACCCTGTAGCCAGGGGTAGGCTGCTGAAGTCCTGGAGGATTTCAGTATTTGAGATTAAAAATGTAAAACATTAAAGCATCTGCAGGTATTACAAAGGTAAAAGTCATTGACAGTTTCGTTCTGTCCTCACTAAAATCATTTATTGCTCTATTGCGCTTCTCTTCTGAAAATACACACAAGGTATTTCACAAATATTGAAAGAGGAACAAGTGCAAACTCTCTGGGTCTCTGTATTTTTTAAAACATTTTTTCACACACAAAACACACATGTGCGTGCGTGCGCACACACACACACACACAGAGTGTGTCTCTCTCCTGCTGTCTCTCTCTCTCTCACAGACACACACACACATCTGCAGGTTTCTCTGTGTTTAGTTATGTCCCTGTAAAAGGATGGATAAACTTTAGCGCAGTGCAGGAGCCTGATTTAAAAGGTGCTCAGCTGTAGCTCAGCTCCAGGGAGGTTTGCTCAGAGTGTGAAAAAAACGTTATGGGGGACAATAAAACGGGGCCCGTACATCTCTCTCAACGTGCCGACCGGCTCCTGACCCCCCACACACTCCCTCTCCCTGCGGATGCCGACGCATACACAGAGCAGCTACAGGAGAGAATGCATCTCACCTCACAGTAAAATACGGCACTGACCCGCACACAGAAAGCCCTGCATTTAGAAGACTAACCGGGCGAAGAGAGGGGTGTCCGTTAACAGGAGAATGACCTGTACATCACCAATGCTCTTTCAACATGATTAAAATGTGCATAACAGACATTGTAAACTGTTATACTGTCATTATAAGAATGTAGTAAAAACTCTTAAATAAACCTTAATAACAAATGGAGAATGTGTGTGTGTCTGTAAAGCCAGATTCAGTGAGTCTGGTGAGTCAGTCAGTCAAAGTCAATGACCCCGTCAGTCAGACTCAGGGAGTCGATGAATCATTGATTCCTTTGAGTTTGATCAGTCAAAGTTACGGATTCAGACAGGAGATCAGAGTTTGTAGGAGCCCCAAAAACCGTCCTCCTGTTCGACAGCCGTCCAGAGAGCAGAGACTCACAGCTCTGTGAGCAGACACTGATAGAGACCTCTGAGGCAGTGCTCAGTGTGGGCCTAATGAGTCAGAAAACTCTCCTGTCAAAGCGAATCTGCTTTAACTATGAATGAATCTCAAGCAGAAGAAATGAGCTCACATCCCAGCTCTCCTCACGGTTACACAAGAACAAGGACAGCCAAGCTGAAAATGCTCTGCTGCAGCTAGCTGGGTCTACATTCACTCATACCTGCTTCTCACTGAACACAGCTGGGTCTACATTCACTCATACCTGCTTCTCACTGAACACAGCTGGGTCTACATTCACTCAGACCTGCTTCTCACTGAACACAGCTGGGTCTACATTCACTCAGACCTGCTTCTCACTGAACACAGCTGGGTCACACTCAAAGAGGACAGTGCTGTATTCGCCTTCAGCATGAACTATGATGTAGGAAGTGCACTAAAGCAGTAAAAGGGATATTTGTGATCAAGTTCAAAACTGCATTAGAAATGGCTGAAGAAATGAGCACAGGTTTTTGCAAAAGACCAGTCATCTTAAAAAATGTGCTTCCAAACCCACACACACACACACACACACACACACACACACACACACACACACACACACACACACACACACACACACAGGCACACACACCCACACACACACACACACACACACACACACACATAGGCACACACACCACACACACACGTACGCACGTAGAGGTCATTTCAGGTTGCAGACAATGACGTTTCCCAGCCTCATCTCCACTGTTGAAATGGAACAGCCAGTGCTGAGTTAGCATTTCCGTACCAACCAGCCTCTCATTTTATCAGGAGAAAGAAAAAACAGGGGAAAAAGGACAATGAATGAAGCTGGGTGTAACGTGTTTCTGTACTGCAGATAACCTTTCGTTTCATTTTTAGGGGACGAGCTCTGAACTGTGTAGACGCCCCAACACAGGCAGACGGGTCCCTCTCTGTCACAAGCTGCGCTGTGAGACTCTAAAGGGATTTGAGCCGCGAGCCGTGGGCTTCCTCCTCTGCCATGCTTCCTGCCTTTCTTCTGCCCTCTCTGGTCAACCTGGCTCTGCACACACACACACCACACACACACACACACACACACACACACACACACACACACACACACACACACACACACACACACACACCCACACACCCACACACTCACACATACACACAGCTTCTCCCGCTGGCACCACAAAGGACAAAGTTGCAGGTTCAATTCCCTCACTCTGCTATTGCAGCTTTGAGCTATGTACTTCACCAGAATCCCTTTAGTACAAAAATCCAGCTCTGTTACATGTACGGTGTGTAAAACTGTAAGGTGTTTTTAGTCACCATGGATAAGATCAGGTACAAAAACTCAGCATTTCAGCCAGAAATCTTTACATGTTTCATTAGGAGAATCCATAGAATCACAGTTCACAAACAGTTCTCCTCTGCTTTGCGATGGTTTCCCCTCTGTTTAAACATGTGGGCATGACCTACAGTAACCCCAGTTTGGAACATCTGCAGCAGGTGCTGGCTGTGACATCACAGTCAGAGATGAGCTAAACCTCAGACAGACGGACAGACAGAGTCACGGGCCTAGGTGCTGTCTGCTAAAGCAAAATCTAAATGATTCACAGACGTACCGCCATAAAACATCAACCGCGACCTGCATGTTCCATACGGCCTCACGTTCCAAAGATCAAGGCTGCGACAAAAAAAGCACATCTCAATCTCAAAACGACACCGTTCACCTCACCACCAAATTACTGCTTCTTCTCACAAGCTTCGACAAAGTAACACTTCCCGTTTTTGGGCTGCTTAGAAACTTTGTTTTACGCAGTCTGAATGGATCTTTGGAAATGTATGAAATCTCCATAATGTTGACACCCCAAAGGAAATGAAATCTCTCTCCTTATGATTAATTCCTCTTCCCAGGGTGACCATGGAGAGACTCTAGATTCTGACTGCATGTGAAGGCCTCTGTTTGGGTTGGAGCTGCTGTTAGCAGCTAATATTGACATTGGCTGGTGAATGGCTCAGCCAATAGGGAGAGGCGAGGAGCGACGGGCGCTCACTTTAGAGCAGGGCTCCCATCTCAGCCTAAAAAACACAAATACCTGTCACAGCGCGACTGCCACGTCAGTGTTATGTCAGTGATCCAAGCTTTTGTATTTATTATCAGTTTCACACAAACGAATGTGATAGCTGATTTGTTGGAAACAGTTGCAGTGCAAATCATTTTCATTCTGTCAGTGCCAATACCAATCAAATTGCTACTGACATTCATTAAAAGGGATCTAATAAGATTTTGGCTGGTATTTACTCAAAAATACTTTGTCTTTTTCAGAGCACATGCTGTTCAATCAGTTTTTTTCCAAATTTGTATCATCATTTTCTATTTTATTGGAGCCAAGCAAGCATGTCTTTTGTACTGTTCTTTTTTCACTCTAAAATAGAATAGCATATGCTGTGCAAACTAAAGGCCATGTTGAAGGAAGCCCCTACAGAGACAGAGATCATGTGACTGAATACCAGGGACCATTTCTTTTATGTTGGATTCCCAACTCCAAACCATAAGGGAGAAATCAATAAAAAAAGAGAACATGGGAGAAAACCAGAGAAAACTATGAATAAATTGTTCATAAATCCATACTGGTATTTGCAATGCAATACTGTAACTGTAGCACAATTAACGAAGAGTCAAAGACTGGTGCCTCTGTATTATCCTTACTTCTCTCCTCCACGTAAACATGACAAATACTAATGCTTCAGCTCTTCAGTGCCGTCCGCATATCGGCTAAGTCATTGTCGCACAGTGACCTTGCAGGTAATTTTGTTTGCGTCTGGGCGCTGTCTGACAGAAAAACTCAATCTGTCTTCATATAAACGGCCATAGCATTCAGCTCAATCCACTCTCCCCCTGTCTCAACACAAAAAAGGGCAGAAAAAACACACACACATTAGGTGAAAGCGTGGCTTTGGCCCGGAGGTATAAATCACTGTCCCCTGTGGATAGTGAGTGTGTGTAAGACACAGACATTAACATGGTATTACTCACCCTTGCCTGCCTGAAAATCTTTCA
>CM040763.1:1100841-1120841 GCA_022829145.1 Albula goreensis | reverse complement strand
CTGGATACCAAGTGGAATAGCATAACCAAGTAATTTAACCTGCATCTTCTGAGCCTCTTGTTTTGTACCCTTACTGTAGTACTTCTGCAGGCAGATTGAAGAGCGCACATTCCTGCTCAGAAACAGGAGAGGGACGTTTTTCAGGCACTCTTACCTGGGAGGAATAGTCCTGGCTTCCCTAAAGAATGGTCCAACCTTCAGTATACAGAGGAGAGAAGCAAAGCCCGTGTTATTCGATGGTTCACACTGGATTAGTGAAAATGTATTTGTCAAACCAGAGTCAAACCAGGTACGTTTCTGTTATCTTATTTTTTATGAAACATATTTAAATCAGGATACTAAAAAGTGGTTCAACAAACAATCAACTATACAAAAAGCGTGAAGTCAATCAAAGTCACTCTGAGTTAGCATTTAATGACATTTTTAGTGTGAACTGAAGTGGAGTCACACTGGATTAGCAATGAATGGGGGGGGGGGTGGTCAGTGCTGGCGTCAGTATAATTGCAGTTCCTCCTGCCATTCATTAAATCAAAGGCCAGAAACTGTACCAATTAATAATGTGTTCTAATAGTGATAGTAAATAACAAACATTAAATAGTGAATGTGGATAACGGCACCTCCTCTGCAGCTCTTTGATGCGCACGGTCATGTTGAGGTGACCCTGGGAGTACTGCTCTATCACGTCCCGCACGTCATACGGCTTCCGCGCTTGCTGCGGCGGAGAGAAGGGAGACAAGACAAGACAGAGCCTTTCCAATGAGAGGAGTTTTCATACGTTACGCTGATCCACAGTCACTCATACACAATATTTTACACACGTTTGAACTGAGTTTGACCTTTTTTTTCAAACAATAACATAACAGAGAGCGCATGTCTAAGTTAACAGTAAAATGCACATATAGTAGGTATACACATGTATAATATTTCTGTATAGTTGATATAAAGCAGGTTTAAGAGGTATATAGAGTAGGTATAAAGGAGTTATAAGCGTGTAGTCTAATCTCAGATTCCAGGCACAAAGGAAACAAATCAGACAAGACAAACACGAGCTCACAGACTTGCACCAAAAACCGCCACATGCTGACACCCCTGGCTAAACCCACCCCCCCAAAACCGCAGCCACACGCTACCCCCTGGCTAAACCCACCCCCAAAACCGCAGCCACATGCTGACCCCCCCTGGCTAAACCCACCCCCAAAACCGCAGCCACACTAAACCCCCAAAAAACCCACCCCCAAAACCGCAGCCACACGCTGACCCCCTGGCTAAACCCACCCCCAAAACCGCAGCCACACGCTGACCCCCCTGGCTAAACCCACCCCCTAAACCCCCAAAACCTGCAGCCACACGCTGACCCCCTGGCTAAACCCACCCCCAAAACCGCAGCCACACACTGACCCCCTAAACCCACCCCCAAAACCCACCCCCAAAACGCCCAAAACCGCAGCCACACGCTGACCCCCCCTGGCTAAACCCCCCCCCAAAACCGCAGCCACACGCTGACCCCCCCTGGCTAAACCCACCCCCCCCAAAACCGCAGCCACACGCTGACCCCCCCTGGCTAAACCCACCCCCAAAACCGCAGCCACACGCTGACCCCCTGGCTAAACCCCACCCCCATCTCCCCCACCCCTCACTCCAGCCCTCAGGCTCCAGCCCACAGTGGTCACTGACAGTCTAATCCCCAGCCCAGGAGCGACAGAGAGGCAGTGTAATACAGCAATAAGAGGCCCACAGTGGTCACTGACAGTCTAATCCTGGATTCCCAACGCAGAGGGGATTTACTGTAAATTAGGCCCATGCTCCCGCCACACGCCAACCCCCACCCCCCACCGCCATCCCGGGATACCCCTCCCCCTCCTCCTCCACCCCCACCCTGTTTTCATTTCTTACCTGAAATTTGCGCCTGGCCACAAAGTACTGCATTCTGCGGATGACTTTGATGGCTGATCTGTGAGCATGCGACAACCTGGAGTAGTGAGACACAAGGTAGGGACACGTTATTCCAGAAAACTCCGCTCCCTCTGCTTCCATGGCAACCACAATCCCCGCCTTGTGAACCCAACCTACTCCCATTTACAGGGTAATCCCAACCCTATAAGCTCATTTACCTACAGTCTACAGAGTATCCAGCACTGCATCAAGCCCATTTACCTACAGTCTACAGTGTATCCAGCACTGCATCAAGCCCATTTACATACAGTCTACAGAGTATCCAGCACTGCATCAAGCCCATTTACCTACAGTCTACAGAGTATCCAGCACTGCATCAAGCCCATTTACCTACAGTCTATAGAGTATCCAGCACTGCATCAAGCCCATTTACCTACAGTCTACAGAGTATCCAGCACTGCATCAAGCCCATTTACCTACAGTCTACAGAGTATCCAGCACTGCATCAAGCCCATTCACCTACAGTCTACAGAGTATCCAGCACTGCATCAAGCCCATTTACCTACAGTCTACAGAGTATCCAGCACTGCATCAAGCCCATTTCCCTACAGTCTACAGAGTATCCAGCACTGCATCAAGCCCATTCACCTACAGTCTACAGAGTATCCAGCACTGCATCAAGCCCATTTACCTACAGTCTACAGAGTATCCAGCACTGCATTAAGCCCATTCACCTACAGACTGCATTCCATATCCTCAGAAATCGTTTTTGAGGCATCTTTGTCTGTATTGTAGCCCAACCCTCCACCGTTTCAGTCCCAGTTGCTTTTATTTTTCTTTGTAGGACACTCTCTGAGAAACCAAAAACACAAGGGGTCCAAAAGACATAGTGCAACTCCATCCCTCCCCTTCAAATCCCCTTCCTTCTGCGTCAAAACAAACTACTAACTGCCCACACAAAATACCCACTCCAGCTTTCTGGCTGCTGCACAGGTCAGAACTCCAGATTTCCCATGCTTAGGTCACAGTGGGGTTCCTGGGGTCCTCTTAATTGGCTGGAAGGGGTTATGAGAACATGCATATTTGCACATATTTTCACATGCGCCGTAACGTTACCCGCGCTGCTTTCACTCAGACCTGGGTCAAGTCATGTGCTCAAAATACCTTAACCCTTAGAGACCATAAATATGCCTGCAGATTATTGACTATTTTAGCCAATATTTAGGGTCGCTAGTTATACAATGGTTAATGGGCAGGGTTTGTAACTCTGAGGTTACAGTGTGGTATGACGAACTATGGAACTCTTTCTCTCTCTCTCTCTCTCTCTCTCTCACACACACACACACACACACACACTTGCAAAAGCATGGATACACATATACTAGTTCACACGAACACATATGCACATAACACCCACAAACACACCCCTGTGCACACACACACACACACACACTCACACATACACACACACAAACAGATATACAGACACACGCACACCTGCACACACACACACACACACTCTTTCCCTGCATTTGCCTCCTGTTCTTGCTGCATTAATAGCGGAGTTTGAGTGAGGGGCACAGAGCTTCCCCTCGGTAAGGGCCGCGTCTGGAAGCGGGCCAGACCAGCACGATCCCCACAGGGGCCTTATTCTCCCACTCACACAGCCCATTCAGCAAAACAGCATCTCCACAGAGCTCCTGAAACACAGGGGATCTGCGTGACAGCGCGCTCAGCGCACAGCAACATACGACAACGAGAACAAATCATTCAGGCCAACAGTCGGGTGAAAAAAAAGTCAGGTTACCCCGCGGCTCTCCGAGGCCTGGACAGAGGACCACTGCTGTAGACTGCAGGTTAAGAGGAGAAGGAATGTTGAGTAACATTCCGGTAAGGTGCTCTTTTAGTTGTCCAATGAAACATATAGAACATATTATTTTGTTCCAGACAGTCACAGAAAATGTTTCAGGCATGTCACATACAAACGCACAGGCAACATCCTTCTGATGGTTATCATTCAGCCATGAAAAAAAACATCATAGAGGATATTAAAAAATGCTATGAATGTATTTCCATTTCTGTGTCAGTGAAGATGGCGGCTTCTCCCAATTATATGTACATGAATTATCATACATATTCCAAATATGTTAATGTATTATCATATACAAATCACAACATGCAGATGTTTGTGATTTTTTTTTACAATCAGCAGGTAATTTGCATATTGGAGAACAGGTGTATGGTCTCTTCAGCCAATCACTGCTCTGCATGAGTGAGGTGAAAGGTGAAAGGTGAAAGGTGAAAGGTAAAAACTAAAGTGCAGAAACATTAAAAACGAGCAGACACACCAGCCTTCCAGACACACGAGTTTCAGCGATATCCAGGAATACGATGGAAGAAGTTTCCCGTTTTTCCGGGAACACTCTGGGAAGACACAGTTGTTCGCTGGGCCTTCCTCAGCAGCATAAACCAGGATTCAGAAACTCTGCCTCAGGTGAAGCAGAAAGCTTTCACTCGTCAACGCAAAACACGCCATGCCACCGATTTTTTTTTTTAGCTGTAAAAAACAACTGAAAATCAGCACGGCGTGACGGCAGCAGTAAAACACACCTCCAGGCTCATAGCTCCACGTCTTTATCAGCGCTGCTCATATGTAATTATTTTGCAATTACATCCTGATTGCACACAGATGAGAGAGGAAATTAAAAATGAGACATGGGGGAGGGGGGCGGTGCGGGAGACTCCTGCCCTGTGGCTGTCCTGCCCTGTCTCCAGACTACTGAGGGGGGTTTGGCAGACAGGAAGTCATGGGTACAGGGTAATTCCAGTTTCTGTGTGTGGGGGTGGTGGGGGGATGGGTTTCTGTCCTTGGAGGATAGTCACTGCCAGCTACTTTTTTATGTTTTGTAGTTTCCCTTTTTTTATTTTTATTGTTTATCATAAAGGGAAAAGGATAAAAAATGTAGCAAACACACAGAGGATAAATTAGATGTGGATTTTGCAGAGGAAAGAGGGAAAAGAGATAAAGAGGTATTAAAGGAGAGGAAAAGATGGGCAGAGAAGGAGTGGATATTAAATGTTTAATGCCTAAAGATGAAAGAGAAATATCCTGAGCAGACTTTGAGCTGCATCATGGCCAAAAAAAAAAGATTTCCAAAAACATTCTGGGGAAGATTCTCAGGTAACATTGTGACAAGAAACTCTGCCGAACAGATCTTGGAACATTTTATTATTCCATAGCAGCTCTGTGGAGCTCACATGATAAACACAGGTAAATAACGTCCAAAGGACATGCGGGAAACGGGAGGATGAACACACAGGGAATGGTCACTCCATATCTCCAATAATGTATGGTTTGCTGGTGTGTTGGTTTTTTGTTGTAAAAAATTGTATATATTCCCACATTATTCACATATGGCAGAGTCGACCAGATTATCGCCAGTAAAAGCACTGACCTGTTTCCTTCCCAACTGTCTGTGTTTATTGAGTTTATGAGTCATATATCCATAAACTCATATTCTATACCCATTTCTTACGTTACAGCTTTCATCAGCTTGATTGACTTTTAAGGACATTGGGGTAGAATTTCCCATTTTTTATTTTCTTTTTCCTGTCCATAGTGTAGTTTTGTGTGAAATCATTTTCTTAAATCCAGTACAAAGACATAGACAACATTTTGACCTGATTGATTGATTGATTGGTTGATTGATTGATTGATTGATTGATTGATTGTAACATACAGATGCACTGAAGTTGAGGGAGGGAATTGGTATTGACTGGGATTCAATCAAACAAACTTCAAAAAACGCATCTTTTAGTGCAAATGAAACTCCATCCAAACAGACAGCCTCTTCAAAGACATGCTATTCTGTTTGAGAATGAGAAGAGCATGTCCCAAACAACATGTCTGCTTGTTCCAGTTGCATAAACTGAATGCCCCAACCAAGACTGCGTTTCTTTGACTGAATCCCGGCCCTAGAGTGTCTCCAGCAGGGCTTTTTAAAAGGGACACTAAAAGAGAGTAAAGAGATTTACATTCCAGAACATTTCTCTTCAGAGGAGACATGAAATCATCCCAATCCGCCTCATACGCTGAATACATGTGACCTGTGGGTATATCACACACTTCAAAGAAGCGGAGAGACTGCCGGGCTGGCGTTGGGAGATCTTAGCGAGCGCTCAAAGGCTGGCGTGGAGTGAAGGGTGCTGGATGTGTCTGACATTATTGCATCACACCTCCGGGCTGGAATCCAGGGCGCTGACGCCTGATAACATGTTAAACCACGCGGGGCGAAGCCTTTGAGCGCACGAGAACCAAACACACAAAAAAAACAAGACATGATTTGAGAAATGATTTGATGTGGGTGAAACCACGAGTCTTTCCAAGAATCCAAGAAAACACTCACACTCCGGCATTTTTCAGATGCTCTTATCCAGTGTGAATTTAAAAAAACGCTCATGCAATGAGCTTTAACAACAAGCTGATACGATACCAAGCTATCTGTGCCACAACCGACTGTAACTGTCATCACTCCAACCGACAGGATATCCTTAACTGATTTCAGTGGGTGCCAAAATAGTTGCATTAGAGAAAGGTTGTGTAGTAAGGTAGATGAGTAGATGTTCAGAGTTCAGGGTTAGATTTTTCGGCATACCACCGATGCACATGTAAAAAAAAAGCACACACGTATAAGTTGATGAGATATACACTAATGGCATGTATACAGGCCGTGAGGGTGAGACTGTGCGCTGAACGGCCAACGCGACGGACAGCTCGATGGGATGGATGTGACTGTGCACGGCAGGGAGGGGGTGGGGGTGCGTGGGCCTAATCTCTTGGATGGCCAGGCTTGTTTTGACTGCGGCCTTAACTGGCTTTCCGCGTGTGACGCACCCCCAAACCTCCACAATCAGGCCCTTCTGTGGAGACATTGAGTCAGTCTGAGGTCTTAATTAGAGGCCTGGACAAACAGGAGGGGCTTAACCGGCAGCGTGTCGGCAGGATATATAAAGCACGGCGATCAAAGGGCATCTTAAACACGTCTTTCCTGTTTCTAATGTATATGAGGAAATGTAAGCGAACAATGCAAATCTTCAGACAAAAAAAGGAAAAAAGGGAACAAAGAAGAGTTTTTTCTCTCTTTCTTTTTGTTCCCTGAGAGTGCATGAAAAGAGGTATTGTGCTGGTTGAAGATTTACCACGGCTGACACAGAAAACACACGGATAAACCAAACCGTGTGGCGGCTTGAGCCGCACCATCAATCATTTACAGTTCTTCCCTTCACAAACACTTTTTGTGTGTTTGTTTTGTTGAATGGCCCCGTAACAGAATATGGCCTGTAAGAAAAGTAGCCTCTGACCTCAGCTTCTTCCACTGGCAGAGGACAGCGCAGGGTTCCCACACATGGTGAATACACACGTTTGGTAAACAGGACGCTGGTCCTTTGTGTTCTGCCTACTGGTGACTCAATGGCTCTGTGTTGTATTGAACCCTGCGCTCTCTTTCACCAACGGTCCCACGTCTTTCATGTGAGCCCAAAGAATTAGCTCGCCAGACACTACTGTTGTGTCAAAGCGGAAGTCACGTCTTGAGTCAACATGGAGTTAATCTCACGGTGGGTTTCCCTTCGTTTTGTCTGGCCACGTGTGATTCCAAACCGTAAAGGAAACTCTGCGTTTTACAAACTTAAAAGGCAGCTTTCATGCACTCTGTCATAAGTCTGAGTCATTTAAAAGTAGGGGTGGGTAATGGTAATGTTTTGATCCTACCATCTTCTTCATGAAAAACATAGGTAGCCGTAGAAGGTGAACCAGCTCTGGGGTATAAAGCGCCAGACATGTTATGGGGTGAATAGCGAGTGTAAGGTTCCCTGCTTCACTTTATGCTGAAGTATTCCAGCATGCATAAGCTCTCTCATCCTGCTAATTAACAGCCCACTGACTGCCCAACGGTCACTCTCTCAACTTCAGCTCAGATTAAACTTTATTGCACCTTAAGCAGAATTCTGTGTGCAGTCAGTGAATGCATACAAACCACAATAGCATATAACATTCTTCATTCCATCGTCAATGTGGACTACATCACTCCTTAGCTTTGCCTTTTAGAGAGCAAAACCCAAATGATGCTGAGGTTATTCACCTACACAGTTTTGTGAGTTAAGGGAAGAGAGAAACTGACACCTGTGTTGATTTTATTTAAGTTAAAGTCAGAGTTAAAGACAAGTGCTGAGTGAACCCTGTACCATTTGGCGCAGTCGACAGTGAAGCGTCCAGGCTATCGAGATCACACTTTGTGCCGCAGGCTGTGCTGTCAGAACTTTGACCCAGCAAGGTTCTGAGTAGCTTCCCCTCTGCGGCCATAGTGTCCTGAAGTGACCAGAGGTCCATAGCCTTCACTTCCCTCTCAGTGCAGCCCCATTCACACTGAAAATGGCCCTCTACATGTTCACCTAATATCTGCTTTTCAATAGACAATCAGCACCAAAGTGTTACACACACACACACACACAAACACACACACACACACACTTGTGCACATGTACACATATGCATAGGGTAAAGACATGCACACACACACACACACACACACACACACTTGTGCACATGTACACGTATGCATAGGGTAAAGACATGCACACACACACACACACACACACTTGTGGGTAAAGTAAAGACATGCACACACACACACACACACACACACACACACACTCACACACACACACACACACACACTCACACACACACACACACACACACACACACACTCACACACACACACACACACACACACACACACACACACACACACACACTCACACACACACACACACACACACACAGTGCATGCATGCAAAAACAGTCATAGCAGGTCTCAGAAGTGATAGGAGACTAATAGGAACAGAAAAATAATAAGACAAAATGGAAGAGCTGGGTATGTTTCCCTTAATCAGGCAAGATTAATCAGACCAGCGACAAGCTTTTGGGTGTAAGTAAAAACTCCAGGGCAAAAAAGGCAAGATTAAATAAAAAGTATTTTAATCTTGACAGGTTAAAGTATACATGAAGTGCATAAACGCACAAAGCAAAAAGTGCACATCATTTTCAGGTTTTTTATGTAACAGTCTTCAGATTACCCTGAAAAGATAGATAAGGGTGATATTACTCCTACTGCATTTTACTCTGAGAAACTCAGACTGGCCGTCCACCTAGGAGACAGTTCTGTTTAATGTCGTGCCATCTAAGCACAGCCAACAGATCAAAGGATAAAGTTTCCCCTTTTCCCCCCTCCATCACATCCACTGGGGAGGGGGGGCACCTCTTCAGCAGGAAATGAAACTAAAAAAATAATTTCAGTGTGTGGCATGTGGCTCTGTGTTGGGCTCTGTGTTGGGCTCTGTGTTGGGCTCTGTGTTGGGCTCTGTGTTGGGCTCTGTGTTAGGCCCTGTGTTAGGCTCTGTGGCGTGTGGCTCTGTGTTAGGCTCTGTGTTGGGCTCTGTGTTAGGCCCTGTGTGAGGCTCTGTGGCGTGTGGCTCTGTGTTGGGCTCTGTGTTGGGCTCTGTGTGGGCTCTGTGTTAGGCTCTGTGTGGGGCTCTGTGTTAGGCTCTGTGTTAGGCCCTGTGTTGGGCTCTGTGTTAGGCTCTGTGTTGGGCTCTCTGTTAGGCTCTGTGTTGGGCTCTGTGTTGGGCTCTGTGTTGGGCTCTGTGTTAGGCCCTGTGGCGTGTGGCTCTGTGTTGGGCTCTGTGTTGGGCCCTGAGCTAGTGCTGTTAGGGGTGGAACACGCGTTAGCAGTGAGAAGGCTGAACGCAGCAAAAAGTGTCGGAAGAATGCGGGGATAGCGTAGGCAGAAGGCAGGCAGATCGTTGGCAGGACGTAGGTGCCGTAGAATCCTGGTTCCATCGGCTCTCCTCCCACCAAAACTTCCTGACATGCTCTTGTGTGTTTATAATTAAAAGTAAGGGAAACACAAGCTTTTATTTGCTGTCTGATACATTCTGTTTTCATGTCCCACGAAGCTGTCAAAGACAGGCTGAATCTAAGTGGCCTTGATCCCGAGAAGCTTTCAAACGACAGCTCACTCAAACAGCTAAATAAGCAGATCAAAGCCTGACATTAATAGCCAACAACAAAGAGAGAGATGTCATTATTTTCTTCTCTCTCTCTCTCTCTCTCTCTCCTATCATGCTCTTTCACCACAGAAATAGGCAACAGCAAAAATGCAAAGCACATCTGTGACACATTTATGTCTCCCAAGCCTACTGCTGAAACACACACACGCGCCCACACAAACACACACACATACTCACACACACAGACACACACTATATACACTCCCACGCACACACACACACAGACACACACACACACACACACACACAATACGTGCACACACAACACACGCGCACACACACAAGGACTTCTCTCTGCTGCTCTAAATAAATTCAGTGGTTTATTGGTAAATGGCTAGGAGCGTTAAGTAGGGGGAAAAACCGAAAAACAACCCGCACAGTAAACCAGCTCTCAGATAGGGATGAAAGGCAGTTTTAGTACATTTGATTTATGCCAAATCAAAACAATCTGTTGTTGCGAGGAGGAAATCAAAACACAGACACCTCACTCCAGCATGTGACCAGCTCTCACATACACTCATATTCTCACATACTCTCATATTTACACACACACACACACACACACACACACACACACACACACACACACACACACACACACACACACGCACATCGACACACACACACACAAACACACACACACACACAAACACACACACACATCGACACACACACACACACACACACACACACATGAAAACACACAGCGTAGCACAAGGACCAGGGTAGGTGATTGTGTCAGTGTAGCACAAGGACCAGGGCAGGTGGATTTGCAGGCATGTTCTGCCATGGCACTCACTCGTATTAATTAGGAAATTACAGTCATCAATTATCAAAGGCAGGCTGGCAGGGCCACAGAACAAAGCAGGCGCTAACGCGTGCCGCAGCTCTCCTTTCTGAGGACAGGAAGAGGAAACGGCTGCGACTTTCCCATACCATAAACACCAATTTAATCAGCATCAAAGCCCGGGCAAGTCTGGAGGGGCATTTTCATAAAGCACACACACACACACACACACACACACACACACACACACACACACCTACACACACACTTACACACACACACTCACACACACTTACAAACACACGCACACACACACACTTACAAACACACACTTACAAACACGCACATACACTTACACACACACACATACACCTACACACACACAGACTCACACACACACTTACAAACACGCATATACACTTACACACACACTTACACACTCACATACACTCACACACACACACACTTACACACTCACATACACACACATACACTTACACTCACACACTCACACACAAACACACACACACACACTTACACACACACACATACACTTAATTACACACATAACAGAAATGTTTAATTAATACCCAATTATCCCATAGAGATGATTAATTAATGCCCAATTATCCAATAGAAATGGTTAATTAATCGGGAAGCTCAGCTGAGGCAGGTGTCAGGTTTCACACAGAGAGCACACAGCTGCTCCGTCAGTGAAAGAGTTAAAAGAAGAGGCCCGTGCCATTGGGGGTGATGGGGTTTTAATTTCCCCTGTCTAAAGGGGAAGGAGTTAAGTGGTTAAGTGTTGGAGAGGGCACACACAGTGTCACATCTTCTGGGCCAGGGCGGGGGCCAAAGGCAGGCCCTGTAGGGATGGTTATAATGATTAACATGAGGTTGATTTTTCATCTGTCTGCACGCACTGAAGCACGCGTATCCTGCACGGTACCTACCATTTCCACTTACAGTACCTGCGGCCTGATACACTATACAATGTATATTCTTATTTAAATAAACATTTGTTTGATTTGGCTTTAATGTGGAATTCTCCTGAAAAGTCTGAGATGTTTTGGAGAGCGATGACAGAAGAGAGAGGATGGAACAGGATATTTTTTTCAGATATTTTCCTGACTAGATTAAATCAAACTGAAGTCTCTTTCTGAGGGCAATTGCAATTCAATGAAAACAGACTGTGTATTACGACATTATTGTGTGTGTGTGTGTGTGTGTGTGTGTGTGTGTGTGTGTGTGTGTGTGTGTGTGTGCCATATTTCTCCAGAATATGTAGTTCGGAATGTGTTGTTTTCATTCTGAAGTAGGACTGCACATACCGTTACAGAGATTAAGTTGGTTTGATGGAGTCTGGCCCGTGATCTCACACTGAGTGTGTGTTGTGTGTACGGTTTGGCAACAGTCCCGCAGCTGTCAGGTGAATGAAGCACTACTGAGTTAAAATGATTTGAGAGGGAGAGAGAGAGCGAGAGACAGAGGAGGGAGAGAGGGGAGGGAGTGTGAGTGGGAGAGAGGGAGAGAGGGAGAGAGAGAGAGAGAGAGGGAGAGAGAGAGAAGGAGGAAGTGGAGATTTATTGCGTCAGACGGGCATGCCCTGGCAGACAGTCTTCCTCAGACATCTCCGCCTCCGCTTGGCTGCGCGGGCATTAGCTGCAGTGTTATTATAGCGTTATTATGGCATCACATAAACAAACCTACGGGCCGCAGGGTCACTGGGTTCACTCATACACATGCTCATCTCTCACCCTTATATTTCAAACTTAACCTTTTTATTGCCTTGCATTTTTATTACCTTTTCATTTTATTTACTAGCTTTTTTCATAATGGTCTGTACCATTGAAACAGAGCCATATATCTGATTCAATAATAAAACTATGTTTACAATAAAATGATATTTTTAGTGGAAGAAAACTGCTATGTTGTTCCAGTTTTAGTTTTTCTTGTATACTTTAATTCACGTTCCTCAAGGGTTATTCCTAGATACTGACATCGCTGAAGGGTTCTATGTAGTAGAACCCTTTAAATAAGCCATTAGAAGAACCTTTAATGATTAGCGGCTGGGGAAAACTGCAGCACCCTTAATTGAGACCTTTTTTACTCCGAGCGCAGTCTGATCACCCTGTACTCTAAAAGCCATGATTTACATGGTAGTTGTTGCTGCTTTTAGTTTAACATGTTACAGTCACACTGTCAGGTTTTTCAGACTCACACACAGAGCTGGGCACTTTGGGCTCAGGCAGGTCGCCCTTTTCACACACTCTCACGGCACACCTGTAGCTTCCCCACCAATTTGAACCGAAATCATGTGACAGGAGGCAGCGCTGGCCCAAACCTCACACAGCTACAGTTTCCATTTTTTAAGTGATACCGAATGTCCGCAGTTTTTGTGTCAGACTCACCTCTTCAGACTTTGTTTAACTTCAAAACTGAGGTTATGGTATTCTGTGGTTTTGGCTTGTGGCACATACCCACAGTAAAATTCGCTTCACAATATAATAATATTACATACTTGTTGTGCATTATGCATCTGTGTAACATGCTCCTCTCAGTTATTTCTGTGCCATACTGAAATAGCGTCATGACAACACAGCACAGTGTTTATGGGATGGGTGCAGCGGACGGTGCAGGGCTCAGAGATAAGGCCACATTTAACTGAGATGCCTCCACAGATGTCATTCTAGGGAAAGGGTTATCCAATTTTGCCAGATGCTGCATCAAATTAGTTAGACGTTTTAATATGATCTGTAAAAGATAAAATAAGATTACAGAAACTGTACGGCACTGTTTTGGTGTTTACACAGCAGGGATGGAATTCCCCTTGTGAGAATTTTATTTTACAAGATTCATCCCATAGATTCCATTATGAGAAGTTATGTCAAGTTAATGTCAGGGACATAAATGAAAGCTCTGTGTGTGCATGCCTGTGTGCGTGTGTGTTTGTGTGTGTGTGCATGCCTGTGTGTGTGTGTGTTTGTGTGTGTGTGCATGCCTGTGTGCGTGTGTGTGTGTGTGTGTGCATGCCTGTGTGTGTGTGTGTGTTTGTGTGTGTGTGCATGCCTGTGTGTGTGTGTGTGTGTGTGCATGCCTGTGTGTGTGTGTGTGTGTGTGTGTGCGTGTGTGTGCATGCCTGTGTGCGTGTGTGTGCATGCCTGTGTGCGTGTGTGTGTGCATGTGTTTGTCTGACGGTCATGAAAATAAACCTTTGCAACGTGCTTGTCTAAATTAAAGTGACCAGTAGTGATGTGTCTGTCTGTCTGTCTGTCCACTTCACGATATGTTTGTGAGGCTGCATTAAAATGGTGCAGTTGAGATATTAATCTGCCTGTCCACATTAAAACTTCACTGTCTTTGCAATCTTTGCTACAATAAAAACATTAATGTGAATATATCACTGGGTAATCAAAATCAGTGACACATTTTGATGTGAGGCGTTGAATGCTAAGGCGTGGGAGGGTCTGACATCAACGCACAAGCCAAAGAGAATCATAGCCTGATGATGTGATTAATGACCCTTTGTTAAACCGTAAAGCGCGTTCAGCATGAGAAACAGGCTCAGGACTTCAGCCATGTCGAGGGGAGCCCAGTGGATTCCCGGGCTGTACAGCACAGTGCAGGATTTCATCTGTATTTAATTCACCAGTCAAATCTATTTTTGGAAAGTTTGGAGATTTGTGCGCACACTTGCGTAGGTGTACTTTCACATGTGCGTATGTGTGCATGTGTGTGTCTGCATGTATTTGTATATGCATGCGTGTGCCCATATGTGTAAATGTTACTCTAGACCAAATGTCACAGTCTCATGTCTGATGTAAGCTTGAAATACCTAAACACATGCATTTCTTTATTTTTTAAGAAACTAAATTAATCAATAAATAAATAAAGGTGCTGTTGCAGTGTATTGGTTGAGAATCTGGGCTCGTAACTGAAAGGTTAAATTCCCTGGTGATGCACTGCAGCACATATCCAGGTGTTATAAATGGACAGTTGCCCTGGATCAGGGCGTCGGCCAAATACCTGAGACGTGAAGTGATGCAGAGGCATTCCTCCTGCGCAGATACAGTCGTGCAGGCCAGTCAGGTGAGGCTGGGGTGTACCTTACCTCCGCAGGTGTGCCAGGTAATCAGATTTGAGCGTGAGTATGCGCCTCCAGGTGTCTGGGCTGGGGCCCAAACCGCCCACAGCACCTGGCATGAGTGCCAACTCAAACACGACTCCATCATCCTGCTAACGCTGCCAGCCCTGGCGCGTATCGTGGTGGAGCCATGCCGCGCCCACATGGCAGAGCGCAACACGCGACTCTGGGCACAGCGGCAAAGAACACGCCCCTGACAGCACACTGGAGAGGACCCAGAAACCTCCAGAGACACGGGGTAAGAGATTACCCAGAGACACACAGACTCTGGCTCAACCCTGACTGTGACAATAAGCCAAGCTTCATTCAGAGCTGAGTTCACTCTTGCTCCCTTCACACAAGACAAAAAAACTGGCCCTGGATCCAACCAATATGTGTACTTATACTTACTAATAAGACAATACAAACAAGATGTATTGTTTAATAGCAGTAAGTGTTATTTGTTCATTGCTTTCTTTGGTCCATTTAGCTACAATTGAGTATATGTACTGTGCCATAAAATAACTTCACAATACACAGTTCATGAAGGAGCAGGAGGGAGAAAACAACTACCACTCATTTTTCATTTGTAAGTCAAGATAAGCTCAATTATTCATTAAAAGCAAGCCAATGTTTCTTCGAAGACATAAAATACTTTCAATTCATTTGGGGGAAAGAGAAAACACATTAATAAAAGTATTAGAGACACGGTTAAAAGGAAAGGAAAACGGTGGGAGATGAAAGGAAACAGCAGAAGCACCAGGGAAGGCCGAGACTGGACCCTCATAAGTACCATTATCACAGTGAGCAGAGCCCAACACAGAGCCCAAAACAGAGCCCAACACAGAGCCCAACACAGGGCCCAACACAGAGCCCAACACAGAGCCCAACACAGGGCCCAACACAGGGCCCAACACAGAGCCCAACACAGAGCCTAACACAGAGCCCAACACAGAGCCTAACACAGGGCCCAACACAGAGCCCAACACAGAGCCTAACACAGAGCCCAACACAGGGCCTAACACAGAGCCTAACACAGAGC
This sequence comes from Albula goreensis, assembly GCA_022829145.1. NCBI lineage: Eukaryota > Metazoa > Chordata > Actinopteri > Albuliformes > Albulidae > Albula > Albula goreensis. The sequence goes on along the minus strand of CM040763.1, from coordinate 1,104,866 downwards.
CCAACACAGGCCCAACACAGGGCCCAACACAGGCCCAACACAGAGCCCAACACAGAGCCCAACACAGAGCCCAACACAGAGCCCAACACAGAGCCCAACACAGAGCCCAACACAGGGCCCAACACAGAGCCCAACACAGAGCCCAACACAGGGCCCAACACAGAGCCCAACACAGAGCCCAACACAGAGCACAGCACAGAGCCTAACACAGGGCCCAACACAGAGCTCAACACAGGGCCCAACACAGGGCCCAACACAGAGCCCAACACAGGGCCCAACACAGAGCCACACGCCACAGGGCCCAACACAGAGCCCAACACAGGGCCCAACACAGGGCCCAACACAGAGCCTAACACAGAGCCCAACACAGAGCCCAACACAGAGCACAGCACAGAGCCTAAAACAGAGCCCAACACAGAGCCCAACACAGAGCACAGCACAGAGCCTAACACAGAGCCCAACACAGCCTAACACAGGGCCCAACACAGAACCCATTGCAGAGGCAAACACAGAGCTCTCCTGTGTGACACGGCTACTGACACGCCAAAGCACATACACACTCACACACACACACACACACACACAGACACACACATACACACCATTGCTGGTGTTCCCATTTCAGTACACCCCCCGCAGCCCAAGCCATTGAAATGCAATGCCCATAACTCTCCAGGGAGGTAGAGACAAAAAGACAGAAATGAGAGAAGATGTGAAAGGAAAGAGGGAGAAGACAGGGAGGAGAGGAGAGGAGAGGGGAAGTGAGGGAATACCAGAGCCTCATACCCCCCCATCCTCCCCAGACACGTGCGCAGCCCTAATCAGGCCGACGCCAGAGAGCCACATTTTCACATTATTCTCTGGCCCAGTGCCTCACAGGTCCCCCCTCCAGAGCACTGCAAGCTGGGAGCCGGGATCTGGGCTGGGCTGGGCTGGGCTGGGAGCCGGGATGGGCTGATCTGGGCTGGGGCTGGGCTGGGGGCTGGGAGCCGGGATCTGGGCTGGGGGCTGGGGGCTGGGGGGCTGGGCTGGGGGCTGGGAGCCGGGATGGGGGCTGGGCTGGGGGCTGGGGGCTGGGGGCTAGGGGCTGGGGGCTAGGGGCTGGGCTGGGGGGATCTGGGGGCTGGGAGCCGGGATCTCTGGGGGCTGGGGGCTGGGGGCTGGGATCTGGGCTGGGCTGGGGGCTGGGGGGGGCTGGGAGGGGATCTGGGCTGGGGGCTGGGGGCTGGGAGCCGGGATCTGGGCTGGGGGCTGGGGGCTGGGGGCTGGGGGCTGGGGGCTGCTGGGCTGGGGGCTCAGGGGCTGGGGGCTGGGGGCTGGGGGCTGGGCTGGGCTGGGGGCTGGGGGCTAAGGCATAGGCTGCTGAGCCTGGGGCTGGGGAGGGGTGGGGGCTGGGGGCTGGGGGCTCAGGCTGGGCAGCAAATGAAATGCTGGGGGCTGGGGTTATTAGGGCTGGGGGTTTGATGGGTTCAGTAACATATTGAGCCTGAGGATAAGGGGGTCAGCAGCAAATGAAATGTGTGTTATTAGTTTATCCCTATCTCACTTTTTTCTTCTCCTGACTGCACTCTACCCACCCCCCCCAAACAAAAAAAACCAGCACTCATACACCCCCACCACACTCACAACGCCCCCTCAGTGGTGAACTCTTCACTTTGCATTACTATCTGCCCCTACACTCCCCTCCCTCACAGAGTACAGCTGCCGGCCTGGATACAGACTTAATTAAACACACTCTTATCTGCCACTATCTGACACAGCCCCAGTATCAAGGAAAAAATGTTTTGGACAGTTCTGAGATTAAGGTTGTGTATGAGTGTGTGTTTCTGTATGTAATGTATGTGTGTGTTTATGTGTTTCTGTGTGTAATGTATGTATGTAATGTGTGTGTGTGTGTTTCTGTGTGTAATGTATGTGTGTGTGTGTGTTTCTGTGTGTAATGTATGTGTGTGAGTGTGTGTATGTAATGTAATGTGTGTGTGTGTGTCTCTGTATGTAAATGTGAGTGTGTATTTCTGTGTGTAATGTATGTGTGTGAGTGTGTGTCTCTGTATGTAATGTATGTGTGTGAGTGTGTGTCTCTGTATGTATGTAATGTGTGTGTGTGTGAGTGTGTGTCTCTGTGTGTAATGTGTAACACACATCTGCAATCTATCTGAACTGTTATCATTTATATGACAGAGTTCGGCTCCTCAGTTCCCTGTTCTCCGGAGTGTGTCAGTGCTCTTGAGTTTCTCAGTGCTCTCTCAGTCTTCTATGCCGTGCAAGCTTGGCACGTTTTTCATGTTCTGTGGATATTTCTTGCAGCTTAATTTTCACATGGAAGGGTGGGGTTTTCAGGAAACCCGAGGCTATATAGTTTCAACATCAAAAAAAAGAAATATTGGAGGCATCAGTTCATTCAAAGCTAAGCCAGCTCACACGCCACAGCACAACAGCCCGTACTGGGTGCTGGTGTGAAGTTTTTTATTAGATTTGAGGGAGGCCCTTGGGATGTAAAGGTTTTGGGAACCCCTGGTTTAGATTATGTTGCTCTGTGCTATGAGCTGGAAAGGCAGGTCTGGTGCAGGACTGCACAGCTGTGTGCTAATAGTGTGCTAATAGTGTGCTGATAGCGGAAAGCACAGGGCAATGAAGCTGCAGATCAATTAGCACACCCGCTATGGAGACAAACCCCATATTTTCCAACCCGATCTCATTAACACTGTACGCATTAACGGTTAGCACCAAAAGCTGCGACACACATGAGGAGATGCGCATCAAACACGTTACACTTTCACAGACCATACTCTCGGATTCTGAGCAGTGTCAAAGCTGGCGCGTCCATGGTGGGGAGCCCGCACTGAGAACGGGCTGCTCCCTGCCAGCGTGCCCGCACTGAGAACGGGCCGCTCCCTGCCAGTGTGCCCGCACTGAGAACGGGCTGCTCCCTGCCAGCGTGCCCGCACTGAGAACGGGCTGCTCCCTGCCAGCGTACCCACACTGAGAACGGGCCGGTCCATGCCAGAGTGTGTTGAGATGGAACCATCGAGGATCTGAGACCAATTGATCTATTATGGAAACTGTATTTCTTTTCTGATGCTAAACCTCCGGGCATGCTGAATGTTGTTCAGCTTAGAGCATCATGAAATGAAGGTTCTGCAGCTTACTGTCTCTGATGGAGGACAGCTCTGTTTCTAAACCCCGGGTAAATCAGCAGCCGGAGTGGCCAAAAAACACTCGCTGCGCGGTGTAGGTGCTGTTGCGTAGGCCCTGGCACACTGCCGAAGCCTCTGATTGGCTCCCGGCCCATGACCAAGAGCCAATTATGGTCCCGGATCACAATGAACAAAGAGAGAACGGACCCCCCCAGCCCGGGCCGTCACTGGCAGGTCACTGTGAAGGTAAGACAACACCTGCCCACAGGTGTGCACTGGCTGCTGGGTGCAGAATTTAATTAACATAACGCTAAAGGAGAAAAAGACACACACTTGGATCATCTTCAGTCAAAAACCCCCCCCACACACACACAACCCTTGGTTGGAGGAGGTTCGCCAGTCGCCGTGCCAACGCTGTGTGAGTCTGTTGGATTATGATCGGCCATGCTTGATCATTAACTCTGTCTCATGTTCTGAGCAGGTATGACATCTGCAATTAGACTGGGCTTATACCTCAAAACAAAGAAACAATCTGCCCCTGTATGTAGCGTCAATAACAACCAACAGCAAACGCAGAGAGGAGTATGTGAGGGAGTCTTTCTGCTTTTATTAAAAGTTATGGGGCAGCTGAAAGGGTTACTCCCAGCATTTGATAAAGGCTTTCTGAGCAGTGTGCAGGTTGATTAGGCATTGGATAGCTGCCCTGGCCTGCCTGATTTGGGTCTGTGTTATATCTGTCTATTTAAGAGTTTCCAGGCTTATGTAAGAACTGTAACTCTGCTAAAGCTCATGTCTCAAGATGAGCATTAAAAAAAAAAAACAAAATTCAGCGGCCTGCCCGGGATTTGCAAAACTCCCTCAAACCTTCATCCCCCGGCTCCAGAACGC
>CM040763.1:1050841-1095841 GCA_022829145.1 Albula goreensis | reverse complement strand
CCGGGGGCAGATTCACACACCCTGGGGGAGTAAACCATAGCTCTGTCTGCCCTCTGGGCCTGACCTGTCAACTGTCCTCTCTCACTGACTGTTACTGCCTTCTGTGCTTTTAAAGGAAATTGACAGGGTGTTTTAATATGATAACTGGGCTGGAGAGGAGGAGAGAAGGAGAGAATGAGAGAAAGAAAGAGGAAGGGGAAAAGGGAGAAAATGTTAAAAAAGGATGAGGAAAGAAAGAGGAGAAAGACAGGATGGTGAAATGAGAATAATAAGAGTGAGAGAGAGAGAGGGAAAAAAGAAAGAGAAAGAGAGGGGAGAAGGAGAAATGGCGAGGGAGACATTCTGCCAATACCCCTTGAGAGAGGACCAATCAGCGCTTTAGGAGAGCTAACCCTGATCAGTACTGCAGACCCTTGGCAACACTGCCCCCTACTGACGCCTCTCTGGCCTGATAGCTGTGGAGGCAGTGGGCCCAGGTCTCTCAGGACTCTGACTCATTGAGCCTCTCGCTCTCCGCCAGTCACTGATGGACACGGTGGGAAACGCACGGGCAGAGTGTGAGCACTATCCCTCTCAAACTGGGCTGCTGTCCAGGATAATGGAGATTGCAGGTTCAATTCCCAGATGGGGCACAGCAATTGTACCCTGACCGACGCGCTTCACTCGGATTGCTTCAGTAAAATATGCAGCTGTATTCACGGATTACATGAACACACTGCTATTTTTTACTGAACCTCAAAGCACACTTTTGTTAAACTATTAAAAGCATCTGTTACATTTCTAATAAATTGTTAATTGAATATAGAAATGCAAGTAGTGTAAGTTCTTCTGTATGAGCGTCATAAATGGCAAAAACATGAAGTGTTACACTAAAATGTTTAAAAAATATGTATATGTATGTGGCACTGGACCAATATGGTAATAAACAAGGAAACAGAGAGCAACAGAGAGGAATGAGGTGCTGCAGAAAGGTGATAAAATTGCCACATCTGAGTTATGGGTAAATGATTGGTAAACTACACCAGAGCCTGCCACAGCTGGGCAATAAATACACACACTGCGCACAGCAATTAAACGCACAAAGAACAAACAAACACGCAGCACCCTTCAAGTCTGTCCAAGAGTTTGCTGTAAAACGGAGGAACAATAAATTAACAATGGCGGACGAAAGCATGAGAGAACAAGAGCTCATGAAGATGAAACAGACCTGCCTGCAGGTGAGGGTAAAAACAGCACGCCTGGAACACTGGCCACCTGTCTTGGTAGCCCTGGAACTTTGATATTCCCTCTTCCTGTTTGCTGATTTATTGATATAGACTCCAGATTCTCAGTCTCTGACAGGAGCTTTGTGAACATTCATGGCCTAGGCTTCCTGCAGTCTGATTGGTGCCTGCAGAATTCTGAGGATCGTTTTGATTGCCTGAAGCTCTGGGGCTTTGTGCCCAGCCCCACACAGCTTGTGATTGGTTAGAGGCAGTGAGTGATGATAGGTTCATCAGCAAAGCACATCACTAGAAAGTGGGCAGAGTTGAACCACATCAGAGAGAGGCTACTCAGGCTCACAATTATGATGTCATAGTCAAGGGCCTGACGAGGAAGTTCAGAGATTGGCTGGCCAGCTTTGCCTGTGGCCCTGATAGGCCACTTGCGGCTGGCTCCGGGCTCCCCTGAATTTCTTTCAAAGGGAAAACTGGCTGGCTTGTGATCCCTTTGATCATGCGCTGGCACACGATGCCACAGCTTCATCTAAAGGCCTAAAGTTTACCTGAGCGGCTGAAAGCGGAGCGGGCAGAGCAGCTTAAGCGCAGAGTCACATGCTTCACATTAATCTCATAATCATTCCCGTATAACGTCTGAAACACAAGACATGCGTGGCTTTCAATTTCACTCCTTAATAAACGCATGTATGCATGACCTGCACACGATCCAAACCAAAGAGTTTCTACACACCGTGCTTCACGGTTTTTTGGAGCTTTTTGGGGGTTTGCGAGTTAAGAGCACAAACACAGAGTTATGAAATACAGTAAGCTGATTCAGTTTTGTTTCCCTCATATTGACAGGCTGAAACACTCACACTCTGACTCGATGTGCTGCTTATTTAACTGTGTGTACAGCATGCATTACCACTGTCATGTGGGATCCGCTTCTTCACTAAAATTACCACCAAATGACTACCAGCTCCAGAGGAGATCTCAGTTCTACACTGTGACAAATAATATCAATAATAATATCTAAGAAGCTGTTTTTAAATGACGGGAGCGCAGATGGTGCCCAGGGGCAGGCGGTTCACTGGGATCACAGTGTGAAGGCACCTCTGGCACATCCCTGCATTATATTTATTTACAATTTCATTTCATAAACAGCATTCTGCAGCAGCGGAGCGGGTTTGGATCCGGCATCTACTGCTGCAGAGAGTGTTCACAGCGCCTGAACGGGCTGGCTGCGGTGAGCTTGATTATTTATTCAGTAATTATCACCCAGTCTTTCCTCCGCTGGCAAGGCCAGGCACCTCTTCACGCTGAAGATTACGGGCTCCGCCGCCCCCCGACAAAACGCACAATTATCCAAATGATTATTACAGCTGAGGAACCACAGACAGCAGCGGACTCTATAAGAGCCCTTTGTCAGGGTCTCAGGGCCCAAGGGGCAGACTTGGAGCCAGGAAAAAAATGCTTTTGAAGAGGAAAAATTAATATCTGATTTCTTCACTGAGACCCATATTTCCCAACAAGTGAGGAGACATAACAAGTTTCAGGTCTTTTACGGAGAAGCCAAACATCAGAGAGTGTTGACTCTGAGGGCAGATTGAGAGCATAACCTGACCTGACTGGCTTTGAAGATCTCTCTCTCTCTCTCTCTCTTTCTCTCGCTCTGTTTGAGAATAGCAAAGGGCGAGGGAAAATGGGGAGAGGAAACCAATGGGCCAATCCTATCCTGTCTGTGGCTTCATGTGATGAATGGAGTCTGGTCTCTGTGAGAAAAGGATATATCAGCTCGCACTAGCCCAGGCACTGAAACGCCAGGCCATGGCATTCAAAGCATACTGTCCCAAAGCATAGGAATCCAGAGGACAACTTAATCTGCAAATAATACCTTCCCTCTGATATTTTGTTACATTTTATGATAGGTTTCTAATGGAAATATTAATATTATAGTTATTTACCAATAACTCCAAACTCTCTCTCCACTGTGAGAAGAAACTGTCCAGGATCAGTGTGACATCACCAAACACCGCAGCTGAAAGCCTCTACCTGACATCCGTCACTACTGTTAGCTTCATGCTACAGCACCACACAGTTAGCCTCATGCTACAGCACCACATGGTTAGCCTCATGCTACAGCACCACACAGTTAGCTTCATGCTACAGCACCACATGGTGGGCCTCATGCTACAGCACCACACGCAACTCACAGCAGCACATAATATTCAGAACCACAGAAAGGAAATAAATAAGTAAATGTCTGTAATCATATGGTGAATGATGCTCTAGTGTGTAAACTAAAGCCATGCTAATTTGGCCGCAGCCATTTTGCTTATCTGTCTTGTCCATCTCCATTTTAACACAACAACATTCTTACAGCCTGTGGGAGAAAGTGAATCTCACTACTTTACATCACCTTCCAGCCACCTTCCCCCGCCCCCTTCAAAATCGCCACAGGGACCAAAACTTTACCCCCAAAATAACCCCTGGGAGAGTCAAACGCTGTGGGCTGTTTTCAGGTGCCGACCCCCAAACCCCCAAGAGTTGATCTGAAAATAAGTATGCGACCGGAAACTTCCTTGCTGTTCTCTCAGGGTGTAGCGACACACAACACCTCCTAAACCCCTGCTGTGAAAGTGTCACCATGCCGCCTCCAGTGTTCACATCACTGTTAGAAGCCAGCCTGCAGTTTGGGACTTACAGGTGCTTCCAATTCTTACAGGCCCTCTGGACCCACCCTGACATTTTTCAGCTGTACATCACATCCTACTGTCTCAGAACGCATTCGTACTATGGGCCAATCCAAAGCCTGACCTCAGCCAAAGTGTGAGTATAAAGGTCAGTTTCTCAGAAAATGTTTTCCCAAATGCTGTGACATGCATACCTGTATATACTGCAGACGTGACACAGCTTTCCTGTTCATAAAGCTACAGGGCAGAATGACAGGGACTTCCCCAAACTCGCACGTCATCACTCTCTGCTTATGTTAATTCTTAAAGTCAGGAAGTAAGCTAAGCTGGAGAGGTTCTTTAACTCAGAAACATATTGGAGTGGCACAATGACAAAAAAAAATATATATATATGCTATTAACTGGATAATGCATCAGGATATTGTTAAAATAATAACATTAACATTAAAATAAGTTCTAAGACATACACACTGACAACATATGTGCTAAACTGAGTAAAGAGGGGGTTTCCAATCTGAACAAAGGAAGGCAAAGGTGGGAACAAGCTTTTGTTCTAGCCACTTCTAAAGCAACATGATTCAGCTCATCAAGGCCTTCTGAAGCTCGACAATGAATTCTTCAGTCTGGACAGGAAGTGAACACCTATGACTAAACAGGAAGTGAATGTATACAACTCAATGAGAAGTGATTGAAAATATATCTACAGTTGGCTTCTGTGTGAAGGCTGGATGCGTGATCCACCTGTATGTAGGTGATAACCAATCATTCTGCTCAACACATTTGTAAGACGTGATAATACTTGCACAGCACTGCAGTGTCATTAAACCTGTACAAGATATTATTAGGTAAAACATCCTAGGACCTGCAGACATGAAAATATTAGTTTAAACTGAATGACTCACTGTTTCTAGAATTACAGGGACTGATGGGGGAAGGAATAAAACCATGACTGGTTGGTGTGATGTGGCCCTGAGGCAAAGCCCAAGCCAGCTGAACTGGTTTATTTTCCTATAACTCCAAAGCCCAAAGTGCTTTATACAGGATACTTACAGCTGTTTACAAAAGACATAATTCAACACTGATGCACAACTACAAACTTGTTACGAATTTGTTGCGGAGCTACAACAATGTTGTTATCTTGTCACTCAGCTGTTAATAGAATGTTTGTTTTAAATAGAGTTTTGAATGCGCTTGTGGATTGATTTCAGACTGGCGACACTTTCAGTGGAGCTGCTTCATAGTGCTGCAACATGCACTTTCTCCATGCAGAAATAACAAACACCCAATCAGACCAATCAGAATCTAGTATTTACCCAAGTCATGGGATAAATATGAATATGAATTGGTATGTGTTGGTATGAAAAGGGCATGTCCTCACAGTGTCACAGCACAGCCGGGTCTGCCTGCTCACGCTCCCTAACTGCCCAGCTGTTTCCTTGTCTCCTCTGTTTTTGTCTCTTTTTTACATAATATACTAAATACACTGAATATATACTCTACACCGAGTTTGCTCATCTCAGCTGCAGAGGGCCTGTTTCCCTGTTTCTTATTAATGGAAACAAAAAGGTTTTTTTTTTTCTTTTATACTTTTTTTGCCCTTTGTCTTGCTTCAATGTGTAAAATAGATATGTTTACATTTTATTAGAAACAACTGTGCAAATTATGCTGTTCTTAACTAAAGCTGCAGCAGAAAAACAGGGGAAAATTCCCTCTTTCACGCATCAAAGGTTTATGGTTTTTGGGATCGTTCCACATTCAAACATCTGCGCAGGTGCCATGCTGCTGGGCAATCATAAGCATGGTTGTTTTCCCCACCATTTAAGTTATTAAAACATAAACAGCAAGCTTGCATTAACAAATAACTCTAACCTTAAACTTAATCCTAAATGTGACTAAACCCTACCTAATGTAATGTGATAACAAAAGTTTATTATCCTCATTTTCTTCCAAAGTTTCTGTTGGAGGTATTTTTTTTTTTCTTTACAGCACTGACAATTTACAAAAGTCTAATGACAAAAGTGTGAATCATGCAAAACAGCCAAAAGAAAACAACTTTGCTTAAATATGTTAGTCAAAGACCAGCTGGCAGAGCAGAGTGCGCTCAGTAACCCCCAACACACTGAGCGTGCTCAGTAAACCTCCATCACACTGAGCATGCTCAGTAACCCCCATCACACTGAGCGTGCTCAGTAACCTCCATCACACTGAGCACGCTCAGTAACTCCCCTCAGCCACAGCCCTAGAGCTGGAGGCATCAGGCATCTGAAAGTCAGAGTGCTGATCCAGGATCAGTCTGGCATGATAGCTCATGACTGAGAAGGAGAGAATGAGGACAATGGAAATCTGGGCTCATATTCAGAAGTTGTCAAAGATCTAGGGTCAGTGTCACCCTGTCCATACCCTAACCTTATCAGTTATGAGTTTCTCAGACTAGGACTGCTGATCCTAAACTCTTCCTTTACGAGCTAAAACTAAGACTGATCCCAGATCATGGTCAGCATTCCTAAATTGCCTCAGGGTAGGAGTGTTGACCTAAGGCCAGGAAAAGTTTTGCCATGATGGATAAGCTTCAGAAATGAGGATACAAGAAACATTCTCTTATTCTCACCAGCACTGTTCTTTTCGTATGATTTTACATTTTTGGGCAGTGACATATTTTGTTGAAATTTCTCATGGATCTGCAGGAATTTTGACTGTATTTCTGGAAGGTGTGGAACATCCGCTTATGGGTTTCGGTGACACGGTGCCGTGTTTCACGACAAAAGTCAGATTTCAAGGTAAACATCTACATCCAGCTCTGGAATGAGATCAGAGCTGCCAGTAAGAGCCAGCCACACGTCTGCATGAAACTCTCAGGGCAGAAGGCAGGTTTATATTTTCATACACCATCTGAAGGAGACTTTCACAGAAATTACTACAAATATGACAAAACACAATATATGAAATCAATGACTCAAATTCCTCTCACAAAGCCGGCACAGGAATCTCAGGTACATTCCATCATGAAACATATTCTTTCATTTCTACCACGCAAGCATGGGGGTGAAGCAGAGGAGCTATGCACTATAACTGTAATTTTCTCGATTGCTTCACATCACAACATTAATTTGGCACTTCGAGTCAGAACTGCTGTCAGAACTGTTATCAAAACAGTTGAAATCCCAACACCTAGATTAATATTCTTTGGGAAGAAAGTGTGTGAGGGCACACTGAACATGTGTGCATAGTCTCAGACAAACTGCACACGGTACACAGCCCATAGACTGATAATCTCAGGCAAACTGCACACCGTACACAGCCAATAAACTGTGATAACCTCGTGCAAACTGCACACCATACACAGCCCACAGACTGTGATAACCTCATGCAAACTGTACACCGTTTTTGTGATGACATAAATTTCACCATTTTGGCTGTATGACTTTTAAATGTTGAATCACAGAGAGGGCTGAGCTAGGCTGTGCAGGATGGGGGAAGAGCAGGGGGCTAGCGGGTTATCTCTGCCGGGTCCTTCAGGCGCTACCCCTGGAGGAGGTGCGGAGTGTCTCACCCTCAGATTTAAATCCTTCTGTTTGCACAACAAAACTAGTCTCTCTTTTCACAAGATTTCTCTTCCATCTATTGCGAAAACTGAGACATTTTAACCAATTATCAGGGAAGTAAAGGAGCTCTGAGAGGACCTGAGTTACAGTAACCATATAGCCCAGCCTGAGGGGGAGCCGCGGGGGGCCATCCCCTTTCCCACGGCTCCTTCAGAGGGGGTCAGGAGTGTGTGTGTGTGTGTGTGTGTGTGTGTGTGTGTTGGGTGGGTGTGGGTTACACACATGCAGGGGGAATGAAAAACCAGACAGCTTTGTCACACACAGTGAATGAGATACAGTTAAAGGAACCTGCTTCAGCACTCATTCAGGGTGTTCATACACATTCGACTTTTTAACTGCAGACTGTCAAAATTAGTACATTTTTTCCATCAGGTCAGTTGAATATCTTAATTAAGCAGATTCAGGGCATTAAAGTGAGGCTGGTTTCCCACGCATGGCTTAAGCTTTGTCCTAGGCTTCATATATGCCATTAATAAAAGGTCAATATTTTGCAGTTTTTACTGCTTTCCCTTATAAAATTACCACATTTATGCATCAAAAATATTTAACAGTTTGTATGAGTTTATTGTTACATTTTGGTAAGCGATGCCCTCTTATGGTGCTCAGTTTCCCAGCGTCTCCCCCTGAGCGCGCTCAGTTTCCCAGCGTCTCCCCCTGAGCGCGCTCAGTTTGCAATGTCTCCCTCTGAGCGCGCTCAGTTTCCAGCGTCTCCCTCTGAGCGCGCTCAGTTTCCAGCATCTCCCTCTGAGCGCGCTCAGTTTCCAGTGTCTCCCTCTGAGCGCGCTCAGTTTACAGTGTGTCCCTCTGAGCGCACTCAGTTTCCAGTGTCTCCCTCTGAGCGCGCTCAGTTTGCAGTGTCTCCCTCTGAGCGCGCTCAGTTTCCAGTGTCTCCCTCTGAGCGCGCTCAGTTTCCAGCGTCTCCCCCTGGGCGCGCTCAGTTTCCAGCGTCTCCCTCTGAGCGCGCTCAGTTTCCAGCGTCTCCCTCTGAGCGCGCTCAGTTTACAGTGTGTCCCTCTGAGCGCACTCAGTTTCCAGTGTCTCCCTCTGAGCGCGCTCAGTTTGCAGTGTCTCCCTCTGAGCGCGCTCAGTTTGCAGTGTCTCCCTCTGAGTGCGCTCAGTTTGCAATGTCTCTCTCTGAGCGCGCTCAGTTTGCAATGTCTCCATACCTCCTCCCCTCTGTGCCCAACCCTGAGCTGTTTACTCACGGGGGGTCTGAGGTGGGGGCCTCTCGATTTGTTTAACGTCTCTCTCTCATTCAGTCCTGCAGTCTTTGACAAATGAAGGCAATAAAGGAAAAGCCACAGCAGGGTCTCAATCAACCCTGTGCGCTCCTAGGAGTGGGGGTGGGGGGGGGGTCTGGCCCTGTGTGCTCCTAGGAATGGGGGTGGAGGGGTCTCTGGCCCTGTGCGCTCCTAGGAGTGGGGTGGGGAGGGTGGGGGTCTCTGGCCCTGTGCGCTCCTAGGAGTGGGGGGTGGGGGGTCTCTGGCCCTGTGCGCTCCTAGGAGTGGGGTGGGGAGGGTGGGGGTCTCTGGCCCTGTGCGCTCCTAGGAGTGGGGGGTCTCTGGCCCTGTGCTCTCCTAGGAGTGGGGTGGGGAGGGTGGGGGTCTCTGGCCCCGTGGCTCCTAGGAGTGGGGTGGGGGTGAGGGTGGGGGGGTCTCTGGCCCTGTGCGCTCCTAGGAGTGGGGTGGGGGTCTCTGGCCCTGTGTCCTCCTAGGAGTGGGGTGGGGGGGCGGGGGGTCTCTGGCCCTGTGCGCTCCTAGGAGTGGGGGTGGGGGTGAGGGGAGGGGGGGGGGGGGTCTCTGGCCCTGTGCGCTCCTAGGAGTGGGGGTGGGTGCGGTCTCTGGCCCTGTGCGCTCCTAGGAGTGGGGGTGTGGGGCGGGGGGGTCTCTGGCCCTGTGCGCTCCTAGGAGTGGGGGGGTGGGGCTGGGGGGTCTCTGGCCCTGTGCGCTCCTAGGAGTGGGGGTGTGGGGCGGGGGTCTCTGGCCCTGTGCGCTCCTAGGAGTGGGGGTGTGGGGGGGGGGGTCTCTGGCCCTGTGCGCTCCTAGGAGTGGGGGTGGGGGGGGGGGTCTCTGGCCCTGTGCGCTCCTAGGAGTGGGGGGGGGGGGGGGGTCTCTGGCCTGTGCGCTCCTAGGTGGGGGTGGGGGTGAGGGGGTGGGGGGTCTCTGGCCCTGTGCGCTCCTAGGAGTGGGGGTGGGGGTGGGGGGTCTCTGGCCCTGTGTCCTCCTAGGAGTGGGGGGGGGGGGTCTCTGGCCCTGTGCGCTCCTAGGAGTGGGGGAGGGGGGGGGTCTATGGCCCTGTGTCCTCCTAGGAGTGGGGGTGGGGGTATCTCTCCAGAGGGATACCCCACAGAGGGGACACACTGGCAGTTCAGAACATTGCGTACACCTTTCTGTGACTCAACTGGCTGTTCTGCCCTATTTAAAACCTGCTGAGTCAGCAGCATGGCACAGCCAGCAAACTACGCAAATATGACAGCAATAATAATAATGCTAACAATAAGAGGAAGAGGAATAATAACTTTGAGTTTTAATATCTTTATACACAATCTAACAGCTGGATATTCAGTGAAGCCAATGATTTACCTCACTTGAGAGTATAATGGCCGTATGGGCCGTGCCCTGCTTTGGAACTGAACTCTGAGGCACAAGTCAAGCTTTGGTTCAGCTGCACTGCAAACCCACTGCACTTCACTACTGCCATAACTACAAGCACAAGCCATGGAGAGCTACATAATGCACATACTGATTTTTAAATATATTTAATCTCATAATTTTATTATTCAGATGTACTGCTATTGTCACATTTTTTGTTTCTTTGCATGTTGATGTGATTGTTTTTTTTCCACTGAGGCTTAAGGAGCACGATAATCGTACACAAAAACACACAATTCGGCCGTGCCGGTTATACGTGTTGTGTGGAATTGGGAGAGTGAGAAGGCCAGAGAGAGAGAGAGAGAGAGAGAGAGAGAGAGAGAGAGAGAGAGAGAGGGAGAGATGTCGTTCCGATCATATCCAGCTCAGCTCAGACAGTCATTTGTGTACCCAACACTCTGAGACTGCAGCCATTCAAACTCTAATAAAACTGGGGGGGTTTGGGAGGACAATGACTGCCGTTCTCCCAGGGCAATTTGTAAACGGCTCCCCCCGGCCCCCGTCCCATGACGCCCCCACGGCGAATTCTGCGTGCTGGAGCCCTGACCCCTGACAGCGATCCAATACAGGGGAGACAAGAGGCTCGCCCCCTCCCCCTGTTCCCCCGTCTCCAAAAACCCACTAAAAAACGGGTGCCTAGCAACCAGCCGATGGCCCAGTGAAATCGGTCAGCCCTGACAGGCGGCTGAGTTAACTTTCCGTTTAATTTGACGGCGCTGATATTTATCTGAGGAGCTGAGAGGAGAGCAAACGTCCTGACACCGCAGTCGCATCGGCTGTCTGTGACATACAGATTTAATTTAAAATTCTTTCGCTGCTTTTTAAAGCATCCACTAGCGCAGCACCAGGCTACATATCTCACTTTTGAATAGAACGGCAGCCCAGGTACACCCTCAGATCCTGAGGGTAATAATATGGAGATTATGACATAACACAACTTATGGAAACTGTCTGATCACTTCAAATGGACATCTTTGAAATACAGCAAGATACTGGTGCTGCTTTGTACCTGTAAAACCTCATTTTTGTTTAAAATTTGGTTGACATTGTGACAGCAATTTAATTTATTATTAATAGTAAGATGGAAATGTTCTCAGTGCTGGTTAAACTGTCTTTCAATATTCAAACTGTTTTTCTGGCTTTTTTAGGTTAATAAAGAAAAAAGTAGGGTGGGAGCTAAAGAGAACATTAAAATTCAGCTTTAAATAAACTTTTACTAAAGAAATAAGAGACACATGCAGGGGGAGGAGGGGAGGAGATATTGAACAGCCGGAAACAAAGGGAATTAAACTCGATGAGATTTTCACTGGATTCTCAATTTAAACAAATGTCAGTAGGGCACTGCATTTCCTTGAACTTGCCTATATTTCTATCTCATAGAAATGTTTCATATTTCATCTTTTTTTTCCGAAAAGGCACAGGAGTTGTCAGCCTAGATTCTGTACAGCGCGCGACGGCGTTGCCACAGCATGACTACTATTCCTGTCTGTGTGACAGGGGGACAGGCGGAGGTGCTTTCCCTCAGAGCACGAAACGTGAAGGATCTCAGTGTTGGTCATGTGACCAAAGAATCTTTCATTTCTGCAGGTGCAGGTTTTGCTTTCAGCTGGTTACCCTGGCAAACTACATTTGTAGATCCAACCACAGTTACACGTTTTATTTACATTCCAGTAATTTAGGAGGTGCTTTACAGGCAAAGTGGCAAACTGACAATGCACAACGTCATCAACAGGTCATCAACTTGGGCAACAGTGTTATGGTGTATTAAAGCTGCAGTAGGTGCACTATTTTTTTCAATAATTAGGAGGGTGAGTATGTGAGCGTGTGTGTGTGTTTGTATGCCTGTGTGTGTGCGTGTGTTTGTGTGTGTGCATGCACATGTGAGTGTCTGTTAGGTAACACAAATAAAGTGATTTCAGCACCGATAAAACATGAGGAATCAGAAAAACATGTTCACCACAGCAGAGAGGCTGAGCCGCAGTGCACTCTGCACGGCACATGACTTCACACATGTGCGAGGAAAAGGGGGAAATGGGCAAAGAGCTTGCGCAGTTACAGCAGCGCAGTTACAGCAGAGCAGTTACAGCAGCGCAGTTACAGCAGCACAGTTACAGCAGGGTAGTTACAGCAGCGCAGTTACAGCAGCGCAGTTACAGCAGAGCAGTTACAGCAGCGCAGTTACAGCAGCGCAGTTACAGCAGCGCAGTTACAGCAGAGCAGTTACAGCGGCGCAGTTACAGCAGAGCAGTTACAGCAGAGCAGTTACAGCAGCGCAGTTACAGCAGAGCAGTTACAGCGGCGCAGATACAGCAGAGCAGTTACAGCAGCGCAGTTACAGCAGAGCAGTTACAGCAGCGCAGTTACAGCAGAGCAGTTACAGCAGCGCAGTTACAGCAGAGCAGTTACAGCAGCGCAGTTACAGCAGAGCAGTTACAGCAGAGCAGTTACAGCAGAGACCCACATCAAAACACCGCCTCAGCGTGACTCTTAACCAGCGCTACAGAAGAATGTATTTGTTTGGGGCGGGGGCTGGGGGGGGCAGCGGCGGATGAACTTCAAAGAGACTTAGGTCTGGGACAAAGAGACACGAAGTCTGGGTCCCTTAAAGTGCTGTGCACACACACACGCACACACACACACATGCACACACGCACACACACACATGCACACACGCACACACACACACACGCATGCACGCACACACACTCTGTACGTGACACTGTGACTTCAGCACCACTGCGGCCCTGAGAGACCCTGCGGCTGCACCACAGGGAGGGGCATCTGGGCGAGTCTCCCTTAGAGACGAAGGCTGCAGGTAGTAATGACCCTGTGCTGAACACTCACTAAGGCTGCAGGTAGTAATGACCCTGCGCTGAACACTCACTAAGGCTGCAGGTAATAATGACCCTGTGCTGAACACTCACTAAGGCTGCAGGTAATAATGACCCTGTGCTGAACACTCACTAAGGCTGCAGGTAGTAATGACCCTGTGCTGAACACTCACTAAGGCTGCAGGTAGTAATGACCCTGCTGCTGAACACTCACTAAGGCTGCAGGTAATAATGACCCTGTGCTGAACACTCACTAAGGCTGCAGGTAATAATGACCCTGTGCTGAACACTCACTAAGGCTGCAGGTAGTAATGACCCAGGTAGTAATGACCCGCTGAACACTCACTAAGGCTGCTAAGGCTAATAATGACCCTGTGCTGAACACTCACTAAGGCTGCAGGTAGTAATGACCCTGTGCTGAACACTCACTAAGGCTGCAGGTAGTAATGACCCTGTGCTGAACACTCACTAAGGCTGCAGGTAGTAATGACCCTGCGCTGAACACTCACTAAGGCTGCAGGTAGTAATGACCCTGTGCTGTAGGTAAATTATGAGCCTTGATTGTCTTAATGACACATTTTCATCATCCAGGACTATGATGTTCCTATTTCTATGACAACCTGACTCAGTGCTGCACAAGGCAGATCTACACCCTTCACACACACTGACCAACAGCGCTACTGCAGCCGCAACAGTGTGTGTGTGTGTGTGTGTGTACACGCGCATGTGTGTGCACGTGTGTGCGCAAACATGTGTGTGTGTGTGCACAAACATGTGTGTATGTGTGTGCGTGTTTGTGTGCACAAGCATGGGTGCGCGTGTGTGTGTGTATGCGCGTGTGTATGTGTGTGTGTGCGCAAACATGTGTGTGTGTGCGCGTGTGTGTGTGTGTGTGTGTGTGTGCGCAAACATGTGTGTATGTGTGAGAACTGGGCCCCTCTGTGGTCGCGGCTTCCTCCTGTGTAGGGTAGTCACTCTGGATGAGGCAGATATCTGCTGAGTAAAGGCACATTCACAGTGCAAGCCCGGCTCTCTAATGTGCTCTGATGTTCTCTGTGTCCCTTTTCTCCACTTGTCACCACCCAGCTCAAAAAAAATGTGATGGATTGAGGTCTTCACAAACTCCAAATGGCATTCACTTTTTTTCCTGTTCCATAAAGAGGATTCACCGCAAAAAAAAAAAAAAAAATCCCTGAAACTTGCCCTTCCTCACCTCTAAAAACGTGACCTCATCGACACATGAAAATTATATGCTCTCGGTCCCCCACACCTTGTGGCAACACTTTGAGTAATGAATCAAATTAAACGGCCTGGGGCGCGTGGCTGAGGTTTCCATCTTTAAAGTAACACAAACGCCCTGTGCGGGGCCTCTGAGTTCACACAGAGGTCTCTGCAATTTAGGATGAACCCCTAACTCCCGCCTCGGCTCCAGCGCCCCACAACGGCATCCAAAGCAGGCATCAAAGTGGAGCAGCGCAGGCCCGGGGCCCCGCCTTCAGCACACAGCGTATATAAATACATATTTAATACATATTTCCTGACACTGCACATACCTAGAAGCAAAACTCTTCGACAAATGCATTTCATATTATGGATTATATCCGATTAGTCACTCCTAACCTCTTCCATACAGTTATATTTCCATAACAATGCACTGCAAAGCCAGGCAGGCATATGAACCAAATCAAGTGAATCTTAACAAGCTACTGCATAGAAGATGGATTTGTGGTTTTAACGGAATTAAAATATTTTGCTTTCATTTTTTTTTTTGCTCATTTCTACTGAATAAATCGCATTCACCACCTTCCCCCCTTTTTTCTTCTTCAGTGCCACTTTCCAAAACAACACAAAGCCCACTTAAGAATACTTGAGGCTTGGAAGGGGCCTTCATCTGGCCAGAATTTGCCAGAGAGAATCTGGATGCAACCCAAAGACAATATGCTTCAACGAACTCCCGCTAGAAAACCTGCAGAGTTAAGATTTTTTCAGGCGCTGCTAATTTTTCCACTCTGAAAACACGGAAACTTTGCACAGATTTTTTACCAAGAATCTGCTTCCTTCTCTTCCCCAGTCTGTGTAATATGTTAAAATCAAATTCCATAATTAATCACAAGCTGCCAACAACAAGTGACCCTTCCAAAAATAGCCCCTTTTCAATGTATGTTGGGGACTTAATTATTCATTTTTCCAAATTCCAGATGCTGAAGTCTTTCATCTTTTCAAACATACTGAAAAACAGCTGCACAGCACAGCACAGCGCTTCATATCTCCTGACCATTGCAGTATGAGGTATTAAAATATATATCTTTGGGGACAAAAAAATTATAAAAAACAAAGTCGTAAAATCAGGCCCGTCCCCTTCATCCACAGCCTGAACCCATGACTGAGATACTTTACAGACGGTGAGCAGATTTTTTTTTTTTGGGTGGCGTGGTGAGAGTCAATAACCACTGGTTTTATTTTCCTGTGATGTCTACGAGCTTCAGAGAAAGAGAGCGAGCGAGAGACACAAAGAGAAAGAGACAGAGAGAAAAAGAGAGAGAGAGGAGGAGGAGGAGGACAGGGTTTAGTGTATGTGCAGAAGCAGTAGGTGGGTGGCTCAGAGACATGGTGTTTGATCTTATGGTGTTGCTCAGAAAACGGCGTGCTGAAAACAGAGGGCCCTCTCAGAACGATCAAAACCAGCGAGGTCTTCAAAGGCAGGCTGTGGGACAGAGCTGGGCAGAGGGAAACACGTGCAGCACCAGGGCCAGAAATCACAGCAAACCGGTCTGCAGGTGATCAAACAACTTTGGGCTCTCTGCTGTAGAGTCTGTCAGTCAGGTGGGGCCAATACAGACATGCGTGCATAAAGACAGGGTATAACCACAATTTAACTTCAGACTGCAGTGTCTGCAGGTTTAGCTCCAGTCCTGGAGGGCCGCAGTGTCTGCAGGTTTAACTCCAGTCCTGGAGGGCCGCAGTGTCTGCAGGTTTAACTCCAGTCCTGGAGGGCCGCAGTGTCTGCAGGTTTAACTCCAGTCCTGGAGGGCCGCAGTGTCTGCCGGTTTAACTCCAGTCCTGGAGGGCCGCAGTGTCTGCAGGTTTAACTTTTTTTTTTGCATACATTCGAAACAAACATGTTTGATTGTGTCTGATACAAAGTACAAAATACTCAAATAAAAGTATGTTGAAATGTGAGTCTGCTGCGGCTGAATTGATGTGCGTTTTATTAAATCTACTGCTGAATCCCAGACCAGGAAATGTTTTCACTACACAGCGTTTCCTTTTACGGTTTGAGTGTGTAAAAATCTCTCCTCGCGCGGTTCCCCCGGACCCCCTGCCCTGCAGCTGTGCTTTCCGCCTTAAAAAAGAGTTTCTGTCTGAAAGTAAGAATCTAGGTTACCGTACCAACCCAGGCTTCACTTCCCCAAAGTGACAGAGTGATTCAGGAAACCGCGGGTTACACTAAACTCTCTGCTTTGAGCCAATAGCTACTGATCAAACTAATTGCGCCCCTGATATCAGTGCTTCTGCAGACATTAAATGAACCACCCTGAAGTGGTTTACTGTCCTCAACTGCACAGCCCAAAGAGGTTTATCCCACTCATACCACAGCTACGTCACAACAAAACTCATCACTCACATTCAATAAGTCTGCTAATGATAGTGTTACACAGTGTTGTGTAGAAATTATGATTCTTTTAAGCACAATTAATTTCAGGTTAGCCTTTTATTATGAATCCAAAAATACTAAGAGCTCTTTCTCCTGAAATTTCCTGTGTCTAACCAAAAGTGTCATGGTCTGTCCTTTTTGGTACTTGATCTCCAAAACTTAAACCAACTTGAGAAATCAAAACTCTCTCCCACTCAGTGTCTATGTCACTTGTGCTACATTTTTGCAATGTGCTGATATGTATTTATTAATTTTTACTTTGTTTTAGCCTCAAATTTTTCCTGACCTGTTCGAGAATGACATGTACAGTGTCCTTTCCATGTATTTTCATTTCTGTGAGCTCAATATTTATTAATTATTAATATTTTACATCTATATTGTTTAATGTTTTATGTTCTGATTTTTAAACTTTGTTGTTCAATAAACTGCCAGTCTGTTTCGGGGTGTGTGTATTTGTCTGTGCATGCTAGACCATAGACTATGTGTGTCTACATGGGTGTGTGTGTGTGTGTGTGTGTGTGTGTGTGTGTGTGTGTGTGTGTGTGTGTGTGTGTGCGTGTGTCTGGGTGCATGGGTGAGTTTGCATGTGCGTGTGTGTATGTGTGTGTTTGTGCGTGTTTGTGTGTCTGGGTGTGTGGGTGGGTTTGCATGTGTGTGTTCGTAATCCGTCTCTGGACCAAGTAATTTGTTTACACGGCCACCCCATAGGAGAAAAGAAAAGAAGAGCAGGCCTGTTACGCTCTTCTGAGAGCTCAAAGTTAACTGACTGGAATCTGCTGTTCTTCAGAGTTCACCTTCATGAAAAAAACGGATTGAGAGAGAATAAAGACCACCTAGTCGAGAGCTCTGCTTAGCCATGTAGCGTGACCGAGGCACAATCCACATGCTTTCACAGCGTCACAATGACCCCTTCGGTTAAAGAACGGGGTCTCAGAGATGATGCCTCTGGAATTATTGAGGGGCTCCAGCTAAATATAAAGTGTGCAGTCATCACTGTCCCTCTCTGTGGAGTCTTTGTGCCCTCCTCAGGCACTGGGAACTCTGACACAGTCGCATGAAGGGAGATGATATAAATTAATGTTGCCAGACTACAGCCAACATGAAAAAAAAACGTAGGATGAAGAAACGGTTTGAATGTCCATCCACAATCAAAACGCTCCACAAAGAGCCATTCTGCTCCCAAACGTTAATGTGATTGGGGTGGCCATGGCGCTGAGAAGGACAGGCTTTACTCGTCTCAGTTCCGAGAACTTCTACAACACAACAAACAAAGCCTTAATCAATAATTAATGACTAATTAACTATATCTGAAGACAACTGTCTCTTTGAAAGCAGCATTCTTTTTGGGGGTAGCGTGAGTTCATTACTAAGGAAAATAGTTGTGTTGTGTTTACAAAATACAACTGTGAAAAGAGAAGGAGCCATGTCCATTTAAATCAAACCAGAAACTTCAATAATACAGCTATGGCTTGCTTGGTTAACCGTCGCGTGAGATTCAATTAACATCTGTTTCTGAAAACGCTTAGCCATCGCTTTGGACTGCTAATGTCTGCATTGTTACAGGGGTTTGAAATGTGACTGTGAATGTTTTACTTGGTTTTTTTTGTGGTGTGGATTTGAAAGCCGGGTAAATTTACGAGCACTTTAAAACATGAAGGTCTCACAGAGTTCAGAAGTAACCTCTGGACCTCTCTACCGACGCGTTGTTTGTGAAGACTCACACTCGGGACGCAGACACTCACGCCTGACCTGATTCTCAGAATCAGCTTCCTGTTCTGCCAAAATACTGACGCTTCGATAAGGAGAGTTACTTGTGTGTAGGGTAACCACGACAAAGATGAACTGAAGAAACTGCTCCTGTTCTTGACTTTGAGTTACATCTGAGTGCTGAGAGCATATTTGTTTTCTCATGAAACATACGATGGAGCCAGTTTGGAAATAATCAAAATTAGCTGTCCTATCTGTCGCTTGGATTTCACCAAATGATCTTTGAAAGCATATGCATTTCAGTAAAAAACAGACGGAAGTTGTTTTAAAAGGCATATGCCATTATATTTTCAAAGGAAAATACCATATTCCAAAAGAGATGTTTGCTTGTCTCCAATAATATACAACTCAGAGAAAATGAAGATGTAATGAAAAGTCTGAATTGACTGAATTGCATATGTCTTTTGAAGAGTTTATGACCGGGATTCACCATTTGTCCTTAACTTTTACTCAGCTTTGAGTAAGACAGTAAGCTTTTTCTCTACAAGAACAGTTTGGCAAGACCATTGTCCTGATTGCTGAACTTGCCGAATTGTGTCCTTAAAGAGGAAACTTCTGTTTAATTGTGAGTTAAAGACTCATGCAGAAGGAAAGAGTTTGAGAGCGGTGATCATTGCACAGGAAGGTGTCCTGAGCGCTGAGGTGTGTGCCACAGGTGAAGGTTTGCGTTGATCTCACTGTTACGCTCTTGAGTAAAGTCCTGCCAAACCAGAACGCAACTGAAACTCCTGCTTTTTTCCCTCCTCTGGTTTAAAGTTTAGCCAAGGCTGATTGCACACAAAAAAAGGTCAGAACACAAGGTACTTTTTAATGGATTTTGGCAGCTATAGAAAACAGAACGCGCTCGGCTATTGTCTGACAGTCAGGGCTGGTGACTCATTTACAGTGACTTATCTGACACAGAAATCAGCGGGACAGGGATCTGTGAAGTGCTGGGGCTCTGCTTCAGCTGGAGGGATATGAGTGCAGATGGGCTGATCTTCAGCTGGAGGGATATGAGTGCAGATGGGCTGATCTTCAGCTGGAGGGATATGAGTGCAGATGGGCTGATCTTCAGCTGGAGGGATATGAGTGCAGATGGGCTGATCTTTGGCTGGAGGGATATGAGTGCAGATGGGCTGATCTTCAGCTGGAGGGATATGAGTGCAGATGGGCTGATCTTCAGCTGGAGGGATATGAGTGCAGATGGGCTGATCTTCAGCTGGAGGGATATGAGTGCAGATGGGCTGATCTTTGGCTGGAGGGATATGAGTGCAGATGGGCTGATCTTCGGCTGGAGGGCTGTGCAGATGGGGATCTTCAGCTGGAGGATATGAGTGCAGATGGGCTGATCTTCAGCTGGAGGGATATGAGTGCAGATGGGCTGATCTTCGGCTGCTGTGCTTAAGTTACTATGACAACACAGTGGCTTAACTTTTTAGAGATGAATTTTTAAATTCCCGCAAATGATGCATGTTCCTTGTGCATGTTTTACTGCACTGTTTCCAACGGCGCTTATTTTTTATTTCTGAGTGCAGAAACCCAGTTCAGATAAACAGTACTGTTGTCCCTTTGCTACAGTCACCTCTGCTTTTGCTACAGATGTTTCTACTACTGACTTAAACCATGAGTGTTGACTCCTATTCTAAATTTACTGCTGGCACTACTGCTGCTAGTACTGACCCATTACTGCCACTACTGCTGGCCCAGCTACGCTACTAGAACTAGTGCTATCATAGCCACTGCTTCAACTCACACGACTGCTATTACTGTTAATAAACTATCACTAATGTGTGTGTTTTTGTATGTGTGAATGCATTTGTTTGTGTGTGTTGGAAGTATGCTAAACTGCATGAGATCACACTAAGAAGGTTCTTATGTACACTACTTCCCCAGGACCTGGAAGTAGTGTAGCCATATGGCAGGTGTAGAGAGGGTGTAGCACTGAGGTACAGCAGGTGTAGGAGGGTGTAGCACTGAGGCACAGTAGGTGTAGAGAGGGTGTAGCACTGAAGTATGGCAGGTATAGAGAGGGTGTAGCACTGAGGCACAGTAGGTGTAGAGAGGGTGTAGCACTGAGGTATAGTAGGTGTAGAGAGGGTGTAGCACTGAGGCACAGTAGGTGTAGAGAGGGTGTAGCACTGAAGTACGGCAGGTGTAGAGAGGGTGTAGCACTGAGGCACAGTAGGTGTAGAGAGGGTGTAGCACTGAAGTACGGCAGGTGTAGAGAGGGTGTAACACTGAGGCACAGAAGGTGTAGAGAGGGTGTAGCACTGAGGTACAGCAGGTGTAGGAGGGTGTAGCACTGAGGCACAGTAGGTGTAGAGAGGGTGTAGCACTGAAGTACGGCAGGTGTAGAGAGAGTGTAGCACTGAAGTACGGCAGGTGTAGGAGGGTGTAGCACTGAAGTACGGCAGGTGTAGAGAGGGTGTAGCACTGAAGTACGGCAGGTGTAGAGAGGGTGTAACACTGAGGCACAGTAGGTGTAGAGAGGGTGTAGCACTGAAGTACGGCAGGTGTAGGGAGGGTGTAGCACTGAGACACAGTAGGTGTAGAGAGGGTGTAGCACTGAAGTACGGAAGGTGTAGAGAGGGTGTAGCACTGAGGTACAGCAGGTATAGAGAGGGTGTAGCACTGAGGCACAGAAGGTGTAGAGAGGGTGTAGCACTGAGGCACAGAAGGTGTAGAGAGGGTGTAGCACTGAAGTACGGCAGGTGGAAGTGTGGCAGTTGTACCATGGGTGTGTCCCTTATAGAATCCACCCCCCTAATCCCTCTCATTGTTGGGTCTGGCTAAACGGGTATTATCTCTCTCTGAGGCGATTCTGTCTGGGGTTTTCACTCTGATTCTCCATGGCCGCTGCAGAGCTCTTTCATGGGGTTTCCCTGCGAGTGACGGCCGCGTTTCCCCCTGACATTTGGGAACAGAGCGGAGCCTGTGTAGGGCCATCCCTCTCAGGGCCCGTGAAACATCCTTACGACGTTTTGACGTTTGCGCTAATGAGTAAAAATGATGCGGCTGGTTATGGGAGCCCCACGGCCACTCTGCATCTGTGAGGGGCTGGGGTCATCAAAGGCAGCGTGGAACACACACACACACACTCACACACACTCACACATATTCACACTCACACACACACACACACACACACATATTCACACTCACACACACACTCTCACACACACACATACTCACACAGACAGACAGACACACACACACACACACACTCTCACACACACACACACACACATATTCACACTCACACACACACTCTCACACACACACACACACACACACACATATTCACACTCACACACACTCTCACACACACACACACACACATATTCACACACACTCTCACACACACACACACACACACATATTCACACTCACACACTCTCACACACTCTCACACACACACACACACACACACACACACTCACACACACACACATACTCACACTCACACACACACACACACGTATGTGTTAAACGAGGCTAAACGAGGACAGCGTGGTCTGTGAGGGTCTGGGAGAGGACAGGGAAAGTGACAGCAGCCCTGGAGCAGCTGGACACAGATTTTAGAGAGGACAGGGCTCCCCACAGAGCCAATGAACGAGGGAACGAGGGAACGAGGGGACGAGGGAACGAGGGGACGAGGGAACGAGGGAACGAGGGAACGAGGGGACGAGGGGACGAGGGAACGAGGGGACGAGGGGACGAGGGGGCAAACACAGGGGCACTGATACAGGACCACGCTCTTTCCTTCTTCCCTCTCTTCTCTCCTTCTCCGATTGGATCATAAAGTCATTATTTTCATTGTCTTTTTAACTTTAAAATGTAGCCGTTATGTGTTACCTTAAAGTTATCAATAATAAAAACAGATTACAAATTGTATATACACAAGGTATATACAGCATATTAATATAAGATAACACAGTTGAGTCACATGACTGATTATATTCCTCTCTGTCCTGTGTAGAGGGGGTTCCTGCCTGTTAACTCTCAGAAGAAGCCAGTTAAGGACAACCCTCACTCCCCCATGCCGTCTACTCACCCCCTCGCCCCCCAGCATTTAACAGATTAACAGAGGGCCTCGGCACCATGAGGTTTCTGGTCATTTTTACCCCTTTCCAGAGTTCCCTAGCAACACCGATGCTTTTGCATGACCCTAAGTCCGCCCCCAGACCAGCTTCCCCTGCCTCAGTGTTTTCCTCTCTCTCCATGTCTCCCTCACAGTTCTGTCTCTGTTGCTCTTTCTCTCTCCATTTCTCCCTCACAGTTCTGTCTCTCTGTTACTCTTCCTCTCTCCATGTCTCCCTCACAGTTCTGTCTCTCTGTTACTCTTCCTCTCTGCTCTTCTGCCTCCTTCTACCTCCATCCCATCCCTCTTGCTCCATGTCAGATCACAGCTGAACACAAGTCATGAGAATGTACTCACAACATGACAATATCCCAAGGCTAATTTTTTCTTACTTTTTCTCAAACAATTATTTCTTTCTATTAAGTATTTCTCAAACAGTTTTGACACTGATTACAAGATCAGTCAACCTCTCGCTGCCACTGATTGGATGAGGGATGTATCTCTCGCTGCCGCTGATTGGATGAGGGATGTCTCTCTCGCTGCCACTGATTGGTGGACATGTGCATGCATTTAAACATAGTGACCACAGCTTCATGTTTTACACACAATCCATTTACACAGCTGTATGTTTACCGAAACCATTAAGCGTGTTTTACTAAAGCATACACCAGCAGTACCCAACCTTAAACTCTGAGTTAGACAAACCCAGTTCCCTAATCCTGATAAAACACTGAGTAAGACTGAATCCTTCTCCCTCTCCATTCCACAGCACAGACTTTGACTAAACCCAACTCCCCAACCAGGGGTGCTGCTAGACTTTCAGCCCTACTGGGGCACAGGCCCCAAGTACCCACATCCTCACACTTACAATTTATGATACATGACAAAAACTAGTTATTTTTCATGATCACTTACAGGGGCACAACAAATTATTGCTGGGGCATGTGCCCCAGTAAATAGGGTCTGGTGACACCCCTGTTTCTAACCATTACACAACACTGCTCAGAGTCTTAGCACCTGCCCTACTCTGCCCCATGCATATATGTGTGCTTTAGGTGGAGAGCAACACATAACTGCAATAGCCACATTTGTTCTGTATTCAATACTCAATTCTAATAGACTACCACCGATTTGCAAAGAGAATAAAATGAGCAAAAATGCAGGATGGCAGGAATTGTGAATGGTTGCGTTTTGCACACAGACTCATGAACACAGCAGCAAAGACTACACACCAATGCGTCTCAGTGCTCAGATACTGTCAGCACATGTGATCAGCCTCTCTTTGGGGAAAAAAAGACCCAAAAGATATGTTTTTTTTTCTCCCCTAAAGTATCTCTAGGTAGAAAGTTAGCATGTTAGCATGTTGGCTGTGCGTGGTGATAACGCAGACAGGAAGAGACCTCCAGGATGGCGTACTACAGTTTCCTGTTTGGACTGAGGCTCCTCAGACACAAGGCTTTCCTCTCAGTTATTTTGGTCATACATCAGATGTAGGCCACAGAGAGAGAAAAAAAGAGAAGTTGGTTATTGTCCTTTTTCTGCACGCACTTCTGCTCTGCAGCCTTCAGAGTGAGCTGAAGTCATGTTATTCATGAAAAAATGAGGAAGAAAAACCAACAACAGAAAAGTGTTTTTTACCTCAAAAATTTTGATGGGCTGCCAAATCTTAAAGCAACCAAAAATACAACAAAAACAAAAATAAACAAAAAAAGGGAGAGAGAGAAGAAAACTTGGACATTTTGTTTTTCCCAGAGCTGTCTGTTTTAACAAAGGCACACAGTTTGACAGAACTAGGGCTTTAAGAGCAACCTGATAGGCCAGCAGATCCCTGGGAGGCCTCTACAAGCCACCTGATTGGCCAGCAGATCCCTGATCCCTGCCAGGACCCCACAAGCTATCTGATAGGCTGATGGATCCCTAGCTAGCCTCTAGCAGCTGCCTGATAGGCCAAGGGGCCAGCACTCCTCTCTCACCGACTGCCCTGGTTCTGCACAGAATGAAAACACTGGGCGCCGGGCCGCAGCCTCATCCTCCGTTTCCCGTAAGGAACGGGTGGGGGGAACACACGCGCGGTTTTACCGTCATATGCCTCACTTCCCAACAGACCAGCAGCACGCACTTCCTGAAACTTCCACAAGCTGTGGCCAGAGCCAGCCTGAAGCAGACCCTGAGCGCAGTCAGTCAGTCAGTCATTCCCTCAGAGTGAAAACCCACCGCAGGCTATGGGCTGTGGAATATGCCACACTTTCTCCATTGAACATTATTATTTACTGGCTTAGGACATTACCTTATATGGACCAAAGTACAGTGTTTGTCAAAGCTAGCTCCTGAACAGTGACACTGCCTTCCATAATAAGCCTTAGACACAGATCCCTTTCTGACATCACAACACAGCATTTCCCTTTGTGATGTCACAACACAGCATTTACCTTTGTGATGTCACAACACAGCATTTCCCTTTGTGATGTCACATAGAAACTTCACCACATGCCATTAACAGCGATCTACAAAAAGCACATGAGAAGATGCTTTTGGTTTTCCTGACATCACACATGTGAAAAGGGCCATATTAGAAAGTGATCACTGAATTTAAAATATGCCAGCCATAATGTTAATACTTGTGAACATAGTTTCACATGTGCTCAGCTAGCCTCACATGTGCCAGTATTGTTTATGTGTGTGACAATTTCAGCTCAGGGAATTAAAAAGCCTGAGCAGATGGCCAGGAATATTGGATACACATACATATGATTCATAAACATTATCAGGTATGAGTGTAAATGGGACCATATCATTCTGCAGAGTCACACACTGAAAGGCCTCTTACCCTTTAATAATTAAATTAATCTTTAAGCAAATTAATGAAATGGTTCTAGTCACCATGGGACAAGCATAGCTTTAATTTAAGCTCTTGTTCTTTTTTAATGTTTCTGACATAAAAAACACACATGAACGGACAAAAATATGGTTTCAATCCAAAGTTATTGAGCAGTTTTATGTGCTTTCTCGTACCAAGGGACCCGACAGCGAAGGTAATTCGCGCTCAAGCGGAACCATTGTGAGCGCAGATTAATGAAGTCGCTGGGCCAGGGAGGCAGATTTACAGCGACACACCTTATAAACCCTGGGAACACACGACAAGTTCATGGACTTCAACTTTCACTCCACTTTGTGCTTAAATGTTTTCATTTTCTTCACTGTGGAAAGTTTTCACTTATGTCTGAATAAATATACAGTCTACTACAGGCAAAAAAAATCTGTGTTTTTTTTGAATATCACATTTTGGAAATTTATTATCATTGTACAATGCTGCGAGAGCACACCCTAGTGGTGATTTTGTGCACTTATTTATATTATTAACCCTCCCCCGCTTTGATGCATTGACAGCGGGACTTTCTTAGTCCAGGGGGGCCCCCATTTATGGTGGTATTTATTTGCACCTGCGGCCCACCAGAACCAGGTGTGAGCTGAAGCTCAGTTTGAGAGGGCAAAGGAAAGAAAAGCTAAATAATGGCTCACTGTTCTCTACTGTTCCTTCCACTCACTGACATGGATCAGCCCAATGCCTCACATATGAGGCATAATATGCAAAACGCTGCTTGTTTGAGGTCCAGAGGTTGAAGATGTTTCCGTTTTCAGATCTATTCTGAAACAAAGCTTACAGAATCAAATGAAACCTGTCCCACAGCTGTCACCCATTGCTTTCACACACAAATGATCTCCACACCCACGTTCAATTATGAGCAAACAAAGCGCTGGGACACATTTTGTCTTCAGCTTAGCCAAGATCACCTTGACCGGGCGTTCTCCGTTCCGGTTCCTGGTTTCAGAATCGAGTGCAGTTGTGCTTTCACACTTGCTAAAATGGAACTTTACAAGGAGGAAACAAAATCAGTTTCAAAACAAAACTCAAACGTGAGCAGTTTTACAACGGCCTAACATGCTCACCGAAGGCTTTACTCTGGTGTTCCAAACGGTCACAATACAAATGCCACAGTGTGGCGTTCCCCATAGTGATGAAACAAATGTAACAATCACACTACAACTAGCCACAATGTAACACAGGAGATTCTCATGTTAGCTTCCACAACAGCACATTCAATTTGTTCCCCCAGTCCTGAGTTCCACCTCCTGCCACACAACACAGGGACGAGGGAAACTCATTACCAATTAAGGAAGAAAGAAATGCTTCTATTAACATGCTCACACCCTCCTTAACACCTCCAGGGAGGATAAACACGGCTATTTAATATCGGATCAGGAAAGGGAGGGGTTTTGTTCACATTCCAGGCGCGCCCTCAAAGGCCGATGTCACATTTGTAACGGTGGTAGAGGTGATTTCACAGAGGGAGCGTGGGGAGGACACTTCCCTGGCAGCTTGGCCCAGCTCGGGAGGCAAGCCGTTGCAACACTGAATCCATTCGCCTCCTTCGGCTCAGAGCTCATTTCTGCCCCTGTCAAACGCTCTGAGTCCAGTCCCTGCTCTGGAGCTGAAAACACTGAAACACTGAAAACACGGGCTCCTCTCCAGATGGCTTTGTTTCCACCCCTCTGACTTTATTAATCAGACGTTGCCGTGTCCCCATGAGCGGCATGAGAAATAGCTCAGCACTCTCCTCACATCAACTTTACAGCTAAACCTCCCCTCCCCTCACACAGCCCACTCTGGAGTAAAATCTGTTAGAGGCTCCAGTATTTCACTACACATCCAGAGCTTTCCGATTAGAAACAGAGGAGGGTAAATACAGGCTTCGTAGGGATGTTATGGAAGCTGACATATCGGCCTGATTCGAGTTTGCACACTGAAGCTTATGGCACCAGAAGCTGCAGAATTTAATGCCATTATTGACAAACGAAAATTGTAAAAAGCAAAAATATATTCTGTAATAATTTCTGCAACTTTTAGGCATAAGTATGACACTAACATCCACAAATGTGTAGTAGTAGTGTAGTGTTTATTTCATCAGCCGCGTTGTATTGTTAAACTCCACTCTAGATGCTGTAAGGGAATTGCAAGAGTGAGTTTGTTGCATGGAGGAGTGTGCGGGGGCAGGGACAGTAAAGGGACGGAGGGGGGAAATGCTCTTGTTCACCCTGCGGTCACACTGCATGGGAGGGGGGGGGCGAAGCAGGCGAGTTTTCAGCCCCTCCGTGGGACCCTCACTCAAGCCCGTGGCCCCCCTGGGAGGACTTCAATTAGGCCTGCATGGGCTCGATTAGGACAGGTGTGAACGGCGAATATACGAGCGCGTGGAACAAACGGGGCATAAAGCGTGCCTGTGCGCGTGGAACAAACGGGGCACGTGTGTGTGTGTGCGTGTGTGTGAGTGTGTGTGTGTGTGTGAGTGTGTGTGTGCGAGTGTGTGTGAGTGTGTGTGTGTGTGAGAGGGAGTGTCTGTGTGTGTGTGTGTGTGTGTGTGTGTGTGTGTGTGTGTGTGTGTGTGTGTGTGTGAGAGTGAGTGTCTGTGTGTGTGTGTGAGAGTGAGTGTGTGCGTGTGTGTGTGAGTGTGTGTGTGTGTGAGTGTGTGTGAGTGTGTGTGTGTGTGAGAGGGAGTGTCTGTGTGTCTGTGTGTGAGAGGGAGTGTCTGTGTGTGAGTGAGTGTCTGTGTGTGTGTGTGTGTGGTGTGTGCGAGTGTGTGTGAGTGTGTGTGTGTGTGAGAGGGAGTGTCTGTGTGTCTGTGTGTGAGAGGGAGTGTCTGTGTGTGAGAGTGAGTGTCTGTGTGTGTGTGTGTGTGTGTGTGTGAGAGTGAGTGTCTGTGTGTGTCTGTGTGTGTGTGTGTGTGAGAGTGAGTGTCTGTGTGTGTGTGTGTGTGTGTGTGTGTGATTGTGTGTATGTGTATGTGTATGTGTGTGTGTGTGTGAGTGTGATTGTGTGTGAGTGTGTGTGTGTGAGAGGGAGTGTCTGTGTGTGTGTGTGTCTGTGTCTGTGTGTGTGTGGGGGGTTTCTAATGGCCGCAGTCTGTGAGTGAAGGCCGTTCGTCAGTGTGTGACCCCATCTGTCTTTAAAGAGATCTGCCATCCCCATGATCTGGGTTAATCACCAACCCAGAAACATTAAAGTTTGGGAGATTTATCTTTTTCAGTGTGGGGTTCATTTCACCAACCTTTTCAATCTCTTGCCCCCCCCCCCCTGCTATCTGTGTCTGAAGCGTAATGACACGCAGTTGAGGTGGGCAGTAGGTCCCGACCTTCACCAACACGCACAAAAAATCTAAAATGTAACTCTCACGGGGGAATGGGGAGGGATGGCAAGTGTGCTTATGAGATATGAGTTATGAAGTTATGAGAGAATTTGAGCTCCGCCCTTCACCCCCTTTAGTGAGGCTAATCCAGGAAGCGTGGGCGAGGGGGCGAGGGGGCGAGGGGGCGAGGGGGGGTATGTAAGCGCTCCGTAAAACCCCTGCGGCTCATGGTCAGAGATTTCGCTGGAAATCCCATTCACAGTGACCAGGATCAGCACACAGGATGAAAGGACGGAAGATTCCGCTCTCCCTGCAGATCAGATCAGATGATTCTGAGCTATTCTACCTTTAGACTTATAAGGGAAAAGTCTCACACTCTACTGCCTTACCACATAACACACTCTACTGCCTTACACCATAACGCACTCTACTGCCTTACCACATAACACACTCTACTGCCTTACCACATAACACACTCTACTGCCTTACCACATAACACACTCTACTGCCTTACACCATAACACACTCTACTGCCTTACACCATAACACACTCTACTGCCTTACCACATAACACACTCTACTGCCTTACCACATAACGCACTCTACTGCCTTACCACATCTACTGCCTTACACCATAACACACTCTACTGCCTTAACACCACATACACTCTACTGCCTTACACATAACACACTCTACTGCCTTACTGCCACATAACACACTCTACTGCCTTACCACATGCCACACTCTACTGCCTTACACCCTTACTACTTCCTTATACCATAACTGCACTGCCTTATACCTCTACTGCCTCTTACACTCTACTGCCATACCACTACTGCCTTACACCATAACACACTCTACTGCCTTACACCATAACGCACTCTACTGCCTTACAACATAACACACTCTACAGCCTTACCACATAACACACTTTACTGCCTTACACCATAACACACTCTACTTCCTTATACCATAACACACTCTACTGACTTACCACATAACGCACTCTACTGCCTTACCACATAACGCACTCTACTGCCTTACCACATGCCTTAACATAACACACTCTACTGCCTTACACCATACTTACCCACTATACCATAGCACACTCTACTGCCTTACCACATAACACTCTACTGCCTTACACCATAACACACTCACTTACCACATAACGCACTCTACTGCCTTACACCATAACACACTCTACTGCCTTACACCATAACGCACTCTACTGCCTTACTACATGCCTTCTACTGCCTTACACCATACACACTGCCTACCACTAACACACTGCCTTTAACATAACGCACTCTACTGCCTTACACCATAACACACTCTACTGCCTTACACATAACACACTCTACTGCCTTACACCA
Organism: Albula goreensis; assembly: GCA_022829145.1. Taxonomy (NCBI): domain Eukaryota; kingdom Metazoa; phylum Chordata; class Actinopteri; order Albuliformes; family Albulidae; genus Albula; species Albula goreensis. The sequence goes on along the minus strand of CM040763.1, from coordinate 1,065,821 downwards.
TAACACACTCTACTGCCTTACACCATAACACATAACACACTCTACTGCCTTACACCATAACACACTCTACTGCCTTACCACATAACACACTCTACTGCCTTACCACATAATGCACTCTACTGCCTTACACCATAACACACTCTACTGCCTTACACCATAACACACTCTACTGCCTTACACCATAACACACTCTACTGCCTTACCACATAACACACTCTACTGCCTTACACCATAACACACTCTACTGCCTTACACCATAACACACTTACCACATAACACACTCTACTGCCTTACCATAACACACACTCTACTGCCTTACACCATAACACACTCTACTGCCTTACACCATAACACACTCTAACACATAACACACTCTACTTCCTTACTGCCTTACCATAACGCACTCTACTGCCATAACGCACTCTACTGCCTTACACCATAACACACTCTACTGCCTTACACATACACATAACACACTCTACTGCCTTACACCATTACTGCCTTACACATAACGCACTCTACTGCCTTACATAACCATAACCTACTGCCTTACACCATAACACACTCTACTGCCTTACACCATAACACACTCTACTGCCTTACACCATAACACACTCTACTGCCTTACCACATAACACACTCTACCACATAACACACTCTACTGCCTTACCACATAACGCACTCTACTGCCTTACACCATAACACACTCTACTGCCTTACCACATAACACACTCTACTGCCTTACACCATAACACACTCTACTGCCTTACCACATAACACACTCTACTGCCTTACACCATAACACACTCTACTGCCTTACACCATAACACACTCTACTGCCTTACACCATAACGCACTCTACTGCCTTACACCATAACACACTCTACTGCCTTACCACATAACACACTCTACTGCCTTACACCATAACACACTCTACTGCCTTACCACATGCACTTACTGCCTTACACCATAACACACTCTACTGCCTTACCACATAACGCACTCTACTGCCTTACCACATAACGCACTCTACTGCCTTACACCATAACACACTCTACTGCCTTACACCATAACACACTCTACTGCCTTACCTTACACCATAACACACTCTACTGCCTTACCACATAACGCACTCTACTGCCTTACACCATAACACACTCTACTGCCTTACCACATAACGCACTCTACTGCCTTACACATAACACACTCTACTGCCTTACACCATAACACACTCTACTGCCTTACACCATAACACACTCTACTGCCTTACCACATAACGCACTCTACTGCCTTACACCATAACACACTCTACTGCCTTACACCATAACGCACTCTACTGCCTTACACCATAACACACTCTACTGCCTTACCACATAACGCACTCTACTGCCTTACACCATAACACACTCTACTGCCTTACACCATAACACACTCTACTGCCTTACACCATAACACACTCTACTGCCTTACACCATAACGCACTCTACTGCCTTACACCATAACACACTCTACTGCCTACACTCTACTGCCTTACCACATAACGCACTCTACTGCCTTACACCATAACACACTCTACTGCCTTACACCATAACGCACTCTACTGCCTTACACCATAAGTAAACTCATATTTATCTGACAGGAAAAAAAACAGTTCATTGTTAAGGACAAAAGATAATAAATGATACACACGTGCTTCCATTCAATCTGTCCCCTACGAGAGCTCAGAACAGACAGACAGTGTAGAGATAAAATGGTAATGGAAAACCAGGCCCGGATTTGCCCCAGCACGGAGCACGGAGCACGGAGCACGGAGCACGGAGCACGGAGCAAGCTGCAGCAACCTGCACAATTAACCCCGACCTCCCCTCAATTTCTCTGCTTAAGAAACCAAACAGCCTTAACCATATTCTCCAGAAATAATATCTGCTGTGGAATAAAGACATTAATACCCACATACCCCAGGCAGCAGGAGACGCAGCCCAAAACAGGACTTCATAATCTCCAGGAAAGCGAGACAGGCTAATTCTGTAATTGTGAGTGGTGGTTAGGCATTACCAAAATAAGCATGGTCGTTATTCGCTAATATTTTTCTCCAAAAAAATAATAAAAAAACAACAGAAAAAACAAAACAGCTCGATATCATTCAGAGTCCCACATACTGCAGAAACAGTAATTTCCTGTGTTTATTTTCCTTTCCCGTTTCATTCTTCGTCTTATTAATGTGGGTGAGACTGGCCTCAGAACGGGGACAGGCTGTACCAGAGAGAAGGACAGGTTCTGCCCGCCCGGCCTGGGCCCGGACCCGAGCCCGTTGTGCTGGTTTAAGGTCTCGCGCTGAATGGGGGGGGGCGCTAGAGAAAGGCGGGGGCAGGATTAATAAAGCATGGGCGTAAGTCTCCCCCCCCCTCGGCCCGCTGCAGGATTAAAGCGCTGTTCTTCCAGGCTCACACCGCCAGACCACGGCTCCGTTACTCAGCCCGATTCACACTCTCACAAACCACCGCGTCTGATTTTTCAGTTACTAATTTTCCCTTCATTGTGTTTTTATTGAAATATCACTGACAGTTCAGGGAGCTCCTTCGAGTTCTGATCAAATTTCCCATCCTCAGGCCTGGGCATGGCAGCCTAATCTACCCCGGTCTGAATTTCACCAACGCATCGCTTCTACATCTATCTTGCATTGTACTGTATTACCTCCGGCTTTCATCAGGAAATTAATTATATGCAACATCATATAAACTTAAAATAACATTACAGGCTACCAATATAAATGTTATGCTACATACATTAGCATTAAATATGGAGGATTTAGCCCGTTCTAGCAGCTTTTTGTTGTATGTTTTTATAACTGTGATGTGGTTGCACACTGGTGTGCCTGCTTCATGCTAATCTATAGCATGGTTTTGTTAGATAACTCATGGTAATGCACCCTCACATAACCATAACACAATGAGTCTGCAGGTCTGTTCCTTCCTGTTCAGCAGGCCTTAAAGGGCCCACATCGACACAGGTACAGGTATAGATGCAGGTATAGGTAAAGACACAGGTACAGGTATAGATGCAGGTATAGGTAAAGACACAGGTACAGGTATAGATGCAGGTATAGGTAAAGGCACAGGTACAGGTATAGATGCAGGTATAGGTAAAGACACAGGTACAGGTATAGATGCAGGTATAGGTAAAAACACAGGTACAGGTATAGATGCAGGTATAGGTAAAGACACAGGTACAGGTATAGATGCAGGTATAGGTAAAGACACAGGTACAGGTATAGATGCAGGTATAGGTAAAGGCAAACAGCGGATCATTATCAATTCTAAATTGATTTCAACTGAGAGAAAGGGAGTTTGCTCTCTCTCTCTCTCTGTCATCCCTCTCTAGGTTACAAACCTCTCGCTCCTGGCGAAACCTGCGGTAAGAGATCGTTAAGCCGAATTCCTCCAGCGAGGGTCTCTGCCCATAAAGAAAAGTGGCAGTGACGCTCGGGGTAAACACCCAATTTTAACAGCGACGGGAGGCTTCCACTGCCCCCGTGGGTATCCAGCGACTGCTCCCCTGTGTAAATGCACTCTTTAATTAAATCTTTTATGGAGCGGCGTTTTACTGCCTCGGTCTGGCATGATAGTAAAACCCCAGTAAAAACCGTGGCCAACCTTTATTTTTTTTTTTGTCGGCTTGTTCGGAATTTGTTCCACAACCAGCGACGGGCCTGTCGTCTGCTTTTACCTGTCGGTTCCCTGGGAGAGGCAGCGGTCGTTAATCTCTGAGAGAGTTATCGCTGGAGCCGGCTGCAGCTTGTATGTGCATGTTTTATTTTCTTTGTGTCACTCAACGTTTACGGCCTGTGCCTTTCTTTAAATGTCCCTATGAGGCTGCTGCACTCAATCAACCTGTCAGTCTGATCTGCCATCTTTGACAATCCACCATCTTTGATAATTTGACCCACCATCTTTGCCGGGGGAAAACATGGACTGGAACAGGGCAACAGCAAGGGGACTGGACTGCTGAAACAGGGCCTGCTCTCTTGCTGTTTTGCAGTAAGAATCACAAGGTGTGGAACATTATGAAAGATCACTGTGATTAAAAGTTGAAAACACCCCTGAATCTTAAATAATCTGCCTCACCTGAGAACTGAAGGGAAATCAGATGAAGTACTGCTGGAAATCTCATCTGGCCTGCTTATGGAACTATTCATCTCAGAAATATATTTCACACACATTATTCATTTCTCTCTCTCTTGTCTTTCTCCCCCCATCACTCTTCTCTACCTCTCTCTGTCACACCATCACTCCCTCTCTCCATTTAATTCCCTCCCTCTCTTCTTCATTCCTCTCTCTCCCTCTCTCCCTCCCTCTCTCTCCATATCTCTGTCTCTTCTTCCCTCTCTCTCTCCATCCCTGTCTCTGTCCCTCCTTCCCTCTCTCCATCTCTCTCTCTCTTCATCCAGCCCCTTCTCACTCATTGCCCTTCTTCTTGCTTCCTCCTTTCTTCTTCCTTTCTTTTTCTTCTACCTCCCCCTCTCCCCCTTCCTCCCATCCCTCACTTTATTTCTGTGACATTCCTCTCTCTCTCATTCCTCTCTCTGTCTCTCTTCCTCTCCCTCTCTCTCATTCCTCTCTCTGTCTCTCTCTCCTCTCTCTCTCTCTCATTCCTCTCTCTGTCTCTCTTCCTCTCCCTCTCTCTCATTCCTCTCTCTGTCTCTCTTCCTCTCCCTCTCTCTCATTCCTCTCTCTGTCTCTCTTCCTCTCCCTCTCTCTCTCTTTCTATCCTGCTCTTTTTGTTCCCCCCCCCCCCTCAGTGAGGGGCATGGAACATTTCACCCCCCCCCCGCTCCACTCCTGGGCTGAATTTCAGTGTCGTTCCTGAGATGGCTTCCACTGCTTCAGATGTCATAAAGCGCTCCCAGCGTGCTGTAAATATTACTTATACACACGGCTAACGGGCGAGACAGACCCAGCCCGTATAACTGAGATGAAGTCTGGCTAATGAGATTAACTACTGTCTCCTGTGCACACGAGACGCTCGCGCCCAGCGCCCAGGGAGGGGGGGGGGGGCAGCATGGGGTCGTTTTATTAGGGAGACTATGATGTTTCTTCCTTTTTTCTCTCTTTCTCTCTTTCTCTAAGCTGGCAGCGTTTCAACACACTGTGGCACAATTTGTTCTTTTCATTCTTCGGCGGAGCGGCAGACCGGCCTTTCAAACTCCGTGACACACCAGTAAATCCGGCATAAAACAAGTACATCACCATGTGCAGAGTAACTTTACATTCTACACACTTAGCAAACACATTCATCCAGAGCCATTTACACCGCTAATCTGTTTTAGTATGCTAACCATTTATGCACAGTTATACTTCCGAAAACATATAATGTATATAAAAATAAAAAAATACACATACATACAAAATAAGATATCACATTTTATTATATAGAAATATGATGAAAACTCTGGATTACTGAAACCTACTGTATGTCAGAATACAATTGTTTGCATTTTTTTTTTTTTTTACTGGTACATGACTGCTATCATTTTTGTAGCTACCAACAATCTAACCAGTAGGATTTCCTATCGCATAGGCAAACAACCTAAATACACACATTTACAAGTGAAACCTGCAACAAAATACTCATCTACACTCATTCCTGCTCTTCAACATCTAGCTGCCATGTATTAAAAATATTTTCAAAACTGCTGTAAAAGTTTCGTTCAGCATGTTGAATGTGATGCATAATGATGCACACTCTGCAGCTATGGTCGCAGGGCTGTTTTATTGCTTGTTCTAAGTGGAAACTGAGCCACAGCACACAGTAAAAGCCCTGCTAAGCCGGTCTTTTATGGTCCGTTGTGACAAGCGCAGTCACAAACACATGCAAGTGCATCTCAAACAAGATATGTCAGAAACAAAAACAGCTCTGGGCTACAGGCGCTTCAGGAGACATTAATACTGTTTTCCCAGCCACTTGCATGGAAACTTCTGGAAATTTCTGAGAAGAAAAAAATTATGAGTAACATCAAGCGTTGAGAACTAATTTAATTATATTTATATGTGTATGTACATTATATGACTAGAACATTTTTTTTGATGTCTGAAACCTAAAGAAACTTTTTTCCTGCCAAACATGAAAGACTTCCACATTTGAAAATTCCACATCAAAACTCTGCTCATATAATTAAACAAATAGGGAATTTTGGGATAACCACACAAAGACACACAAATAAACAGTAATGAAGTGTGTCCTCACAGTCCTGAGCTGGGAGAGTTCAGCTCCCCGCCCTTCCCCTGGGGCTGGTTAAACAGTTTATCGGCACAGTTAAGCAGCCGGACTGCAGCCATACTGCAGCCATACTGCAGCCAGACTACAGCCAGACTACAGCCATACCACAGCCATACTACAGCCATACTGCAGCCAGACTACAGCCAGACTACAGCCATACTGCAGCCATACTGCAGCCAGACTACAGCCATACTACAGCCATACTACAGCCATACTGCAGCCAGACTACAGCCATACCACAGCCATACTGCAGCCAGACTGCAGCCATACTGCAGCCAGACTACAGCCGTACTGCAGCCAGACTGCAGAAATACCACAGCCATACCGTAGCCGTATCGCAGCCAGACTGCAGCCATACTGCAGCCAGACTACAGCCGTACTGCAGCCAGACTACAGCCGTACTGCAGCCAGACTGATCTGACATGAGGGGCCAATGATCCCATACCCGAAGACCATGGGGGGGCTGTCTGGGGCTATGGTGACCAGGAGCAAAGACCATGGGGCTGTCTCTATGGTAACCAGGAGCAAAGACCATGGGGCTGTCTCCATGGTGACCAGGAGCAAAGACCATGGGGCTGTCTCTATGGTGACCAGGAGCAAAGACCATGGGGCTGTCTCCATGGTGACCAGGAGCAAAGACCAAGGGGCTGTCTCTATGGTGACCAGGAGCAAAGACCATGGGGCTGTCTCCATGGTGACCAGGAGCAAAGACCAAGGGGCCTTATCTACGGTAACCTGGAGTGATGAGCATACAATGTCTGTATGATCAATGGAAATTAATTTATCTGTCCTTCAGTTCCTGTTTTCTTGTTGTACGTGTCTTTGATCTCTATGCTCTGTTAAGTCGTTTTCATATGCACATGCAGTATGAGGGATAGGAGAGGCGTATTGCACTGTGCTGTAATGCACATACAGTATGAGGGATAGGAGAGGCGTGTTGCACTGTGCTGTAATACACATACAGCATGAGGGATAGGAGAGGCGTATTGCACTGTGCTGTAATGCACATACAGTATGAGGGATAGAGAGGCGTATTATTACACTGTGCTGTAATACACATACAGTATGAGGGATAGGAGAGGCGTATTACACTGTGCTGTAATACACATACAGTATGAGGGATAGGAGAGGCGTATTACACTGTGCTGTAATACACATACAGTATGAGGGATAGGAGAGGCGTATTACACTGTGCTGTAATACACATACAGTATGAGGGATAGGAGAGGCGTATTGCACTGTGCTGTAATGCACATACAGTATGAGGGATAGAGAGGCGTATTGCACTGTGCTGTAATACACATACAGTATGAGGGATAGAGAGGCGTATTGCACTGTGCTGTAATGCACATACAGTATGAGGGATAGGAGTGCTGTAATACACATACAGTATGAGGGATAGGAGAGGCGTATTGCACTGTGCTGTAATACACATACAGTATGAGGGATAGGAGAGGCGTATTGCACTGTGCTGTAATACACATACAGTATGAGGGGGATAGAGAGGCGTATTACACTGTGCTGTAATGCACATACACTGTGCTGTAATGCACATACAGTATGAGGGATAGGAGAGGCGTATTGCACTGTGCTGTAATGCACTGTAATACACATACAGTATGAGGGATAGGAGAGGCGTATTGCACTGTGCTGTAATACACATACAGTATGAGGGATAGAGAGGCGTATTGCACTGTGCTGTAATACACATACAGTATGAGGGATAGGAGAGGCGTATTGCACTGTGCTGTAATGCACATACAGTATGAGGATAGGAGAGGCGTATTGCACTGTGCTGTAATACACATACAGTATGAGGGATAGGAGAGGCGTATTGCACTGTGCTGTAATGCACATACAGTATGAGGGATAGGAGAGGCGTATTGCACTGTGCTGTAATGCACATACAGTATGAGGGATAGGAGAGGCGTGAGGGATTATTGCACTGTGCTGTAATGCACATACAGTATGAGGGATAGGAGAGGCGTATTGCACTGTGCTGTAATGCACATACAGTATGAGGGATAGAGAGGCGTATTGCACACTGTGCTGTAATGCACATACAGTATGAGGGATAGGAGAGGCGTATTACACTGTGCTGTAATACACATACAGTATGAGGGATAGAGAGGCGTATTACACTGTGCTGTAATACACATACAGCACTGTGCTGTAATACACATACAGTATGAGGGATAGGAGAGGCGTATTGCACTGTGCTGTAATGCACATACAGTATGAGGGATAGAGGCGTATTACACTGTGCTGTAACTGTGCATACAGTATGAGGGATAGGAGAGGCGTATTGCACTGTGCTGTAATGCACATACAGTATGAGGGATAGAGAGGCGTAGGCACTGTGCTGTAATACACATACAGTATGAGGGATAGGAGAGGCGTATTGCACTGTGCTGTAATGCACATACAGTATGAGGGATAGGAGAGGCGTATTGCACTGTGCTGTAATACACATACAGTATGAGGGATAGGAGAGGCGTATTGCACTGTGCTGTAATACACATACAGTATGAGGGATAGGAGGAGGCGTATTGCACTGTGCTGGATAGGAGGGATAGAGCGTATTGCACTGTGCTGTAATACACATACAGTATGAGGGATAGGAGAGGCGTATTGCACTGTGCTGTAATGCACATACAGTATGAGGGATAGGAGAGGCGTATTGCACTGTGCTGTAATGCACATACAGTATGAGGGATAGGAGAGGCGTATTACACTGTGCTGTAATACACATACAGTATGAGGGATAGGAGAGGCGTATTGCACTGTGCTGTAATACACATACAGTATGAGGGATAGGAGAGGCGTATTGCACTGTGCTGTAATGCACATACAGTATGAGGGATAGGAGAGGCGTATTGCACTGTGCACATACAGTATGAGGGATAGGAGACACACTGTGCTGTAATATACACATACAGTATGAGGGATAGGAGAGGCGTATTGCACTGTGCTGTACACACATACAGTATGAGGGATAGGAGAGGCGTATTACACTGTGCTGTAATGCACATACAGTATGAGGGATAGGAGAGGCGTATTGCACTGTGCTGTAATGCACATACAGTATGAGGGATAGGAGAGGCTGTATTGCACTGTGCTGTAATGCACATACAGTATGAGGGATAGAGAGGCGTATTGCACTGTGCTGTAATACACATACAGTATGAGGGATAGGAGAGGCGTATTGCACTGTGCTGTAATACACATACAGTATGAGGGATAGAGAGGCGTATTGCACTGTGCTGTAATGCACATACAGTATGAGGGATAGGAGAGAGGCGTAAATTACACTGTGTGCTGTAATGCACATACAGTATGAGGGATAGGAGAGGCGTATTACACTGTGCTGTAATGCACATACAGTATGAGGGATAGGAGAGGCGTATTACACTGTGCTGTAATGCACATACAGTATGAGGGATAGGAGAGGCGTATTGCACTGTGCTGTAATGCACATACAGTATGAGGGATAGGAGAGGCGTATTGCACTGTGCTGTAATGCACATACAGTATGAGGGATAGGAGAGGCGTATTGCACTGTGCTGTAATACACATACAGTATGAGGGATAGGAGAGGCGTATTGCACTGTGCTGTAATACACATAATGCACACATACAGTATGAGGGATAGAGAGGCGTATTGCACTGTGCTGTAATACACATACAGTATGAGGGATAGGAGAGGCGATTGCACTGTGCTGTAATACACATACAGTATGAGGGATAGAGAGGCGTATTGCACTGTGCTGTAATACACATACAGTGCACTGTGCTGTAACACACAGATGGGGATAGGAGAGGCGTATTGCACTGTGTAATGCACATACAGTATGAGGGATAGGAGAGTATTGCACTGTGCTGTAATGCACTACAGTATGAGGGATAGGAGAGGCGTAATGCACATACAGTATGAGGGATAGGAGAGGCGTATTGCACTGTGCTGTAATGCACATACAGTATGAGGGATAGGAGAGGCGTATTGCACTGTGCTGTAATACACATACAGTATGATAGGAGAGGGATACTGTGCTGTAATGCACATACAGAGGGATAGAGAGGCGTATTGCACTGTGCTGTAATGCACATACAGTATGAGGGATAGGAGAGGCGTATTGCACTGTGCTGTAATGCACATACAGTATGAGGGATAGAGAGGCGTATTGCACTGTGCTGTAATGCACATACAGTATGAGGGATAGAGAGGCGTATTACACTGTGCTGTAACACATACAGTATGAGGGATAGGAGAGGCGTATTACACTGTGCTGTAATGCACATACAGTATGAGGGATAGGAGAGGCGTATTACACTGTGCTGTAATACACATACAGTATGAGGGATAGGAGAGGCGTATTGCACTGTGCTGTAATGCACATACAGTATGAGGGATAGGAGAGGCGTATTGCACTGTGCTGTAATGCACATACAGTATGAGGGATAGGAGAGGCGTATTGCACTGTGCTGTAATACACATACAGTATGAGGGGGATAGGAGGTATTGCACTGTGCTGTAATACACATACAGTATGAGGGATAGGAGAGGCGTATTACACTGTGCTGTAATACACATACAGTATGAGGGATAGGAGAGGCGTATTGCACTGTGCTGTAATACACATACAGTATGAGGGATAGGAGAGGCGTATTGCACTGTGCTGTAATGCACATACAGTATGAGGGATAGGAGAGGCGTATTACACTGTGCTGTAATGCACATACAGTATGAGGGATAGAGAGGCGTATTACACTGTGCTGTAATGCACATACAGTATGAGGGATAGGAGAGGCGTATTACACTGTGCTGTAATGCACATACAGTATGAGGGATAGGAGAGGCGTATTACACTGTGCTGTAATGCACATACAGTATGAGGGATAGGAGAGGCGTATTGCACTGTGCTGTAATGCACATACAGTATGAGGGATAGAGAGGCGTATTGCACTGTGCTGTAATGCACACAGTGCACACATACAGTATGAGGGATAGGAGAGGCGTATTACACTGTGCTGTAATACACATACAGTATGAGGGATAGGAGAGGCGTATTGCACTGTGCTGTAATGCACATACAGTATGAGGGATAGGAGAGGCGTATTGCACTGTGCTGTAATACACATACAGTATGAGGGATAGGAGAGGCGTATTGCACTGTGCTGTAATGCACATACAGTATGAGGGATAGGAGAGGCGTATTACACTGTGCTGTAATACACATACAGTATGAGGGATAGGAGAGGCGTATTACACTGTGCTGTAATGCACATACAGTATGAGGGATAGGAGAGGCGTATTACACTGTGCTGTAATGCACATACAGTATGAGGGATAGGAGAGGCGTATTGCACTGTGCTGTAATGCACATACAGTATGAGGGATAGGAGAGGCGTATTACACTGTGCTGTAATGCACATACAGTATGAGGGATAGGAGAGGCGTATTACACTGTGCTGTAATACACATACAGTATGAGGGATAGGAGAGGCGTATTGCACTGTGCTGTAATACACATACAGCATGAGGGATAGGAGAGGCGTATTGCACTGTGCTGTAATACACATACAGTATGAGGGATAGGAGAGGCGTATTGCACTGTGCTGTAATACACATACAGTATGAGGGATAGGAGAGGCGTATTGCACTGTGCTGTAATACACATACAGTATGAGGGATAGGAGAGGCGTATTGCACTGTGCTGTAATACACATACAGTATGAGGGATAGGAGAGGCGTATTGCACTGTGCTGTAATACACATACAGTATGAGGGATAGGAGAGGCGTATTACACTGTGCTGTAATGCACATACAGTATGAGGGATAGGAGAGGCGTATTGCACTGTGCTGTAATACACATACAGTATGAGGGATAGGAGAGGCGTATTGCACTGTGCTGTAATGCACATACAGTATGAGGGATAGGAGAGGCGTATTACACTGTGCTGTAATGCACATACAGTATGAGGGATAGGAGAGGCGTATTGCACTGTGCTGTAATGCACATACAGTATGAGGGATAGGAGAGGCGTATTGCACTGTGCTGTAATGCACATACAGTATGAGGGATAGGAGAGGCGTATTGCACTGTGCTGTAATGCACATACAGTATGAGGGATAGGAGAGGCGTATTGCACTGTGCTGTAATACACATACAGTATGAGGGATAGGAGAGGCGTATTGCACTGTGCTGTAAATGCACATACAGTATGAGGGATAGAGAGGCGTATTGCACTGTGCTGTAATGCACATACAGCATGAGGGATAGAGAGGCGTATTACACTGTGCTGTAATGCACATACAGTATGAGGGATAGGAGAGGCGTATTGCACTGTGCTGTAATGCACATACAGTATGAGGGATAGGAGAGGCGTATTGCACTGTGCTGTAATGCACATACAGTATGAGGGATAGGAGAGGCGTATTGCACTGTGCTGTAATGCACATACAGTATGAGGGATAGAGAGGCGTATTGCACTGTGCTGTAATGCACATACAGTATGAGGGATAGGAGAGGCGTATTGCACTGTGCTGTAATGCACATACAGTATGAGGGATAGGAGAGGCGTATTGCACTGTGCTGTAATACACATACAGTATGAGGGATAGGAGAGGCGTATTGCACTGTGCTGTAATACACATACAGTATGAGGGATAGAGAGGCGTATTGCACTGTGCATACAGTATGAGGGATAGAGAGGCGTATTGCACTGTGCTGTAATGCACATACAGTATGAGGGATAGGAGAGGCGTATTGCACTGTGCTGTAATACACATACAGTATGAGGGATAGAGAGGCGTATTGCACTGTGCTGTAACACATACAGTATGAGGGATAGAGAGGCGTATTGCACTGTGCTGTAATACACATACAGTATGAGGGATAGGAGGCGTATTACACTGCTGCTACAGTATGAGGGATAGGAGAGGCGTATTGCACTGTGCTGTAACACACATACAGTATGAGGGATAGAGAGGCGTATTGCACTGTGCTGTAATGCACATACAGTATGAGGGATGTATTGCACTGTGCTAATGCACATACAGTATGAGGGATAGGAGAGGCGTATTGCACTGTGCTGTAATGCACATACAGTATGAGGGATAGAGAGGCGTATTGCACTGTGCTGTAATGCACATACAGTATGAGGGATAGAGAGGCGTATTGCACTGTGCTGTAATGCACATACAGTATGAGGGATAGGAGGCGTATTGCACTGTGCTGTAATGCACATACAGTATGAGGATAGGAGAGGCGTATTACACTGTGCTGTAATGCACATACAGTATGAGGGATAGGAGGCGTATTGCACTGTGCTGTAATGCACATACAGTATGAGGGATAGGAGAGGCGTATTGCACTGTGCTGTAATACACATACAGTATGAGGGATAGAGGCGTATTGCACTGTGCTGTAATGCACATACAGTATGAGGGATAGGAGGCGTATTGCACTGTGCTGTAATGCACATACAGTATGAGGGATAGAGAGGCACTGTGCTGTAATGCACATACAGTATGAGGGATAGGAGCGTATTACACTGTGCTGTAATGCACATACAGTATGAGGGATAGGAGAGGCGTATTACACTGTGCTGTAATGCACATACAGTATGAGGGATAGGAGAGGCGTATTACACTGTGCTGTAATACACATACAGTATGAGGGATAGGAGAGGCGTATTGCACTGTGCTGTAATACACATACAGTATGAGGGATAGGAGAGGCGTATTGCACTGTGCTGTAATGCACATACAGTATGAGGGATAGGAGGCGTATTGTACTGTGCTGTAATACACATACAGTATGAGGGATAGGAGAGGCGTATTACACTGTGCTGTAATACACATACAGTATGAGGGATAGGAGAGGCGTATTGTACTGTACTATAATGCTGTTGTCTTCTGTGGCTTCCTCCATGGTGAGCTGGAGTGACGGCTGCAGGGGCTTTTTAAACAAACGTCACTCTTGATAAACCGCCACTGTCTTTACAGCTGGAGAGTTCCGGTGCTTTTGTTTGCGGGTGCATTTAAGAGCACGCTTTCTGCTCCCCAAGGGGAAGAGTGTTCTTCACACGTTGTCCCTAATCTCGGAGGAAGAACTCGGTCACATTCTTGTTGTGTTTATTTTTTTAAGCACTCATTGTTTGCTCAGGGGAATTTCTCACATGGTACTTAAAGATATTTTTCAGTTGGAAAGACAGGGCGCTTAATATAAGACCTGCTGCATGAAATCAGTAACAACATCTCATCTAAGGCAAAGGGGGGAAGATTTTTTTGTAAAATGACAGAAAATTTGTCAAACGATCAAACCCTTAATTAATCTTTTCCGGCTATATCCTCAGTCCAGTGGGCATATTCTTCCACTCCTCACTTCAACCAAAAAACCTTTTTTCACGTGCCCCAACAGTGTAGCATTCCTCTTATAAAACAGTTAATCTGAACAGTTAAGTCATGTTTTATTCGCAGATTAACACATCTCAAGTTTCAGAAAAAAGCCAGTGTTTTAATTTTTTGTTCTTCTTGTCATAGCTTTTTTATATAACATAACCATTGGAAATCTTGTTTGCCTTCTAGTTAAAGAGTGAGAACAGACACTACACTCTTATAGAAATTCGGAAGTCTTGTAAACAGACAGTTCGAATCGACTTTGGAGTGCACTGTGGTGCGGTGCGGTGTCATCTATTGAA